>QLPF01001153.1:8203-55275 GCA_003314045.1 Hygrophorus pudorinus
CCCGCTCCCCCGCTCCCCCCGCTGCTCCCCCCTGCTCCCTGCTGTACTGTACTCCCTCCGCTCCCCCGCGCTCCCCCCTGCTCCTATGCTCCCTGTCCCACCACTCCCCGCTGCTCCCATGTTCCAATGCACTCCCATGCTCCCCATTCCATCAAGCCAAGGCAGCGTGGATGTCTTGCAATGTGCGCTGGGGGGACCACCGCCTCCTGTGTGTGATGTGTCAGGGGAGGTTAGGTGCGAGATGGTCACGAGGTGTACACTGTATACGATGTGCGGGGGGTCGGTCAGGAGGAGGGAGGATGTGAGGCGCCAGAGGAGGGTGCGTGTAAATTCGGAGTTGTGTTGCCATTCAGAGGGTTGGGCGCTTAGGAGGGTCAGATGGGTGCGTAGGCTCAGAGTGAGGGGTGCTAGGAGGTGCGAGATGAGCGAAAGAGACAAGTGAGCGTACTTTTTGGGCAATGAGGAGCCCCTTACCGATGGCTTTCTCTGCTTCCATCTCGATAATCTTGGCCTCGCTTTGGCCAAAGCCACCTCCTATAGCTCTCATCGCGAGCTCTGCAATCACGGTCCACACATGACACTTGATGTCTGGGTTGATGCTTTGCAAGCAGCCTGGAGAGACAGCAAGATGTGGTGGTATTGATGAGTTGGCGGGTGTACAAGAAGTGCTGCCAATGACGTGGGTTCAACCCGTACAAACCGTGTCTCCGTCTGACGGCCGTAAAGTCTATGTACCGTACCGTCAGCTGTCATGAGGTACGAAACTGTCATGGCACAGTAAGCCCCTGTACATCCCTGTATAAATCTACAGTCGTAACCGTAAACAGTACGGCGGATGCTAGCATATACTCACCTTACACCCTTCGTCCGCCTCCATCGCTTTCCCGTCCAGCATAGTCGCCGCTGTCATCAAGTCCACCTCCGCCGCCTCCATCGCTATCCCATCCAGCATAGTTGCCACTTCCATCACGATCCTCGCCGCTGTCATCAGGTCCATTTCCTCCGCCTCCACTGGCACTGTGTACTACTTGGGGCCTAAAAGACGATGTGAGTGTGTTGCAAAATTGAGTGTGGCGCTGGTATATCGATTTAGAGACCTTCTTACACCGTTTACATCCAACAGGACAATCACAATACCAGGAGCCTGAGTCTATGAGGGTGGGATGTGGATGAATTACTGAGTTAGTAATATGTCGAAATTAACTAATATATTATCGATATATATTATCTGAATGAATTCATTGAACAAATTCGAATATTCGTTGTTGAAGCAAGGCCTTTTGAAAAAATTGAGGCCTTTTTGAGGACATGTATTGTCCGGAATAGGCTCTATCAGAAATAAAACTATGACCTTCTCATATAAAAGCAAATAATACAATATAGTCCGATACAAAAATACGGGATTTTCACTGGGTCTCAAGACCATAATATATTTTATCAGCATTTAAATGTGAATCCAAATTTTAAATAGTTCAAATCCATGTAGAAATAACTTTAATTCCAGACTAAATCTTGACACAGCCGGTGTGTAAGAAATTACAGTAAAGAAAAACCTCCTCGAATTTAAAGGAGGCAGTTCTGGTTCAGTCATTGTCTGCAACTTTAAAGCCAGAATTTGAGTACTATCTTACGGTTTCTTACCCGCATCAGTGAGGCTGTTCAGTGCGAGCCGACGGTCAGTTTATATAAGCAGTTCTTATCAGATAACGTTCTGACCGACGTGGACTGCAAGTTTCCTGACCCTTGGTCTATACCCACCAGTTTCTTGAACCTACTATCACATTTAGCTCACACTCCAGCTGCTGGCCTTCAAGTTATGCCGCGCGGGTTAGAACCTGTGGGCGTTCATGATCAACCTTTGACTCTTATTGACGAAAGTGAGGAGGAGGGAGGAGGAGGAAGAGGAGGAGGAGGCGACGATGCAGAAGTGGAGGCGTTGTTAAATCTGGACAACGCTGACGAGCGTTTGCCGGCAACACCTACGCCTGCCAAAGTTCGGCGGAGAGCCTTCCTCATCCGAGCTGTAGCTCTCTTGTGCGCATGTTCGCTGAGTGTTGGAAGTCACTAGTAAGTCGTTCACGATCTGTAATCGCCCCTTCTCTCCACTTTACTTGACACGTAGTGCTTCCTACATCCTCGGTCCTTTGAAAACGCGTCTCAAAAATGAAATGGGCACGTCAAACACCGAATTCAGCCTGTTAATCTCGGCCTTTAGTCTGAACTCAACATGGACGCCTCTACTGGGAGGTCTGCTCGCAAGTCGGCTGGGAACAACCTTTACCAGTATCATGGCTACGAGCGCTATCTTTCTGGGTATTTCCACTCTCTTATTCCTCGTCCTCGTTAATTACTCTTTGTTCCAGGGCAAATTCTGCTTCTCGTTGGCAACCTGACAGACGACGTGCGATTAATGGTATTCGGAATGTTTGTGTTCGGTCTTGGAGTCAGTCCACTTTCTGTTGTGCAAGAAACCATCATCGTCCGCTTTTTCAAGTCCCATGGGCTTGGGGTATCCATGGCACTTGGTCTTGTCGCAGGGAAAGGAGCATCATTCGTTTCGGCACGCACCAGTTATCCACTCACCCAGCGTTTCGGTCTCCATGCTCCGTTTTTCGTCGCAACATCCCTTGCTGGATTGTCGGTTGTCGTCAATCTCATCTACATCTTGGCATCCAAGTGGCTTGTCGACGGCGGAGGAGCGGAACTCGAGGCAACCGACCTTCGTCAGGAAGCGCAGTCTCGGTCATTGAGCAGCTTGTCTGAAGCTCAGGCACTGGAAAAGGCGGCTAAGAAACGTCAAGTCAAATTTAAAGAGATTTCCAAGCTTGGGGATGTATTTTGGTCGTAAGTTTGGTCTTTTTCGCTACGTCTGTTGTTCTAGAATGACGCCATAAATCCAGCTACGTGTAAGTATCTGGTCATGATTCAGACTGACTGTAACTAATATGCTCACGCAGCGGAATTAATATTCTGTGTGGTTCACTGTGGTCTCCATTCACGCATCTTGCTGCGTACGTGACATACATCGGATCTTTTGGCTTCGTCGCTGATGAAAACGTTCCGACAGGAACATTATTCAGCAGCGCTACACATTGACTGAACAGGAGGCGGGCAGGCAAGCTTCATATCTTCTCGCTGGAGCGCTAATCCTATACCCGACTGTGCGTCCCTTTTCAAGTCAATGGGATAAATCTGGAATTTGTAACGGATATTTATGCCAGTGTGGATTTGTCGTCGATCGTACGAAGAACCCGCTGATTATCATAAAGCTCTTTCTGCTGTCTTCGTCCCTCACGCTATTATGTTATATCTGGCTGTCCATGCCTCCAGAGTGGACAAGAACTGCATGGCCCGCCGTTGCTGCTTTCGGAGCTGGATTTGGATTCGCTCCTCGTAGGCGATTAACAATTAAATGGCTCTGAAATCTAATCCCAGTCTATCTAGTGCTCCTGGTCGTGATCGTACCCCGAATTGTACCGTCGAAATACATTTCTACCGCATTAGGCATTCATAAAAGTGTGAGCATGTGTAATAAGATTGCGACGAGTTTCTAACCTTTTGCGGTGCAGCTTGAACAAACGGGTTCGACTATTTTTCAGACGATGGCCGGGCTCTCACTGGACCCGAGCAAATCACCCACACAGCATAATAATATACAAATTCAACACCTCCTAAATATTTTTGCCTTCCTGAATGTTCTACAGCTTTTGGGCATATTGCTGATGACGCATCTCGACAGACGACAAAAACCGATGAGGGCGGATTTTGTCCACAGGGGGCGCAGAACTTCTGTGGTCAGCCAACTGGCCACAGGCCTGGAGGACGAGGGGACGGAAGATTCTGAATTCATACCAACAACACCGATGACATCGATGGAGCCATTGTTGCGCCCAGAGCTGCCCTGCGACTCAAACCCGCGGATGAGGAAGCGGATGAAGAGAGGAGAGCTATTCGCAGGGATGTGTGCATTGTTGATAGTTTTTGCTTGGATATTATTCCTGGGGACAGCTTGGCTACGGTTGCGGTCGAGGAAAGGGCGGGGTCACGATGTGTAGAATTGTTCGCGTAATTTATTCACGTGACCATCTCAGCAATTGAAAAATTATTACCTGAACGCCTCGTCCAAGTCGTCGAGATTATCAATAGGTGAGTATTCATGACCGTTTTACGATGTTTGAGGGATAAGGCAAGGAGGGAATGGCTTTTTAACGAGTTGCAATCCGTAAAAAAAACGATGGATGGATGGGAATGGCGTTGGATGTACTCATTCATGCTCACACTTTTTTTTTCCCCAGTCATGGGTGCGTACAAGTATATTGGTGAGCTGTACAAGAAGAAACAGTCGGATGTTCTCCGTTTCTTACTCCGTGTCAGGTATGAATCTTTTTTTTTCTTTTCAAATTACAAGCCAGAGTCTATCCAACTCGTCGTCTAGATGTTGGGAATATCGCCAGCTAAATGTCATACACCGCGCATCTCGCCCCTCTCGTCCTGACAAGGCTCGCCGCTTGGGCTACAAGGCCAAGCAGGGTTATGTTGTTTATCGCGTCCGTGTCAGGCGTGGTAACCGCAAAAAACAGGTCCCCAAGGGTGTGCATCATCTCCCTCTTGTTTCTCACAAAGTTGGCTCATCAGTCACAACAGGTGCCACCTACGGTAAACCTGTTCGTCAGGGTGTCAATCACCTCAAGTTCCAGCGCGGTCTTCGGAGCACTGCAGAGGAGCGGGTTGGGAAACGCTGTGGCAATTTAAGAGTCTTGAACTCGTACTGGGTGAATCAAGATGGTGTTTACAAGTACTACGAGGTTATCCTCGTTGATCCCAACCACAAAGCTGTGGGTACTCCTTCCTGTAATCAATTTTCTTACCTTAATCCCGTGTTAGATTCGCCGTGATCCCCGTATTAACTGGATTACGAAACCGGTACACAAACGCAGGGAAGCTCGTGGGCTTACAAGCATTGGCAAACAAGTTCGTCTCAAGTTTTATCGCTTTTACGCTCTTGTACTAATGCAACTTGAATACTAGAACCGCGGCTTGGGCAAGGGCCACCGCTACAATCATACTCCTGCTCGGTCTACCTGGAAGAAACACAACACACTCAGCCTCCGTCGTTACCGTTGATTCATTCTTGTACCTTTTGCTGCCTTCTATGTCCTTCATGCTCATTATGGATGTATGTCGTCTGAGCTTCACCCCAAAGATATCATTCGTTGGTCAGCGTAGTGAATGTAAGGGCCACCACAATTAGGTACTGCCCGTTGGCAATGTCCACAACGTGCCCGCTGTCCCGTCGTTCCGCCTCGTGTATTTGGGATGCGATAATCTTGGTTTGGTTATTAAAACACACCACTTCTCGGCGAACCCACTACTACACCCATGTATTGCCATTTGCCGTCGTCTCTTGTTTGTCTGCTCGCCTTTGGGACCTTGCGGTCTGCTGCCCTCCCCAATGACTGGAGGCGGAGTCTGTCTGCTTTACTCTGGCCGCCACACGTAAATGTTGTACAGAGAAGGGACACCGCCATCGAAACCAACCCTAACGGGTCGTTATTCATATGGACACTCAACAATGCCTATGAAGGCAAGACATTCTTCGAGTATGCACCATTTGAACGTGTATTCTGGCACCGCTCATGAATTGCGACAGCACTTTTCATTTTTACACAGGCTCGGATCCAACTAAGTAGGTAATCTCCCAGGTATCAAGCTCAACATTGCTAAGTCGTTTTTATAGTGGGCTCGTCAAGTACCTTCCTCCCAACCCGCAACAGGTAGCCGTCGCTGATTACGATGCACAGTTTCGTCAATTCGAGCACCGCGTTTGCCAATGGTCTGGCATACGTAACAGACGATAACAAAATTATCATGAAAGGTGACAACACCACTTCATTGGCTAGTGGTGTGAATCGTGACAGGCGATTACATTTTCCGATTCATTTATGTTCCATTGCTCATCTTGAAAGCTTCACAGTGTTCGCATTTCGAGCGAATCGCTATATCAGACTGGCTTATTCATACTTGACTTGAACAAAGCCCCATGGGGTTGCGGTATATCCAATCGTTCGCAGATTCCAAGGTGGTCAATGATTGTTGTCCTTTTTCAGCTGTTTGGCCGGCTTTCTGGACTGTCAGCAACGACAATTGGCCTTGGGTAAGTCTCGTCCAAGCAGATAATACTGCCGTTTATCATCTTCAAGGGCGGTGAAATCGATATCATTGAAGGCGTTCACGACAACGAACATAACCAGGTAACCTGGCATACTGGTCCAGGTCTGCCGGTAATCGTTTAATTGAACGTGAGACTTGAGCTAATGCGCATCACAGGGTGTCAGCTTTCAACTCCCACCTCCAATTTCACCGGAAGCCTTGTCGTGAGTCCTGCTGTAGTGATCCCCAATGTGGTGTTTATATACATTCACAGCAAACCAACGGAGTAGACAATAGAGATTGCAATGCGTTGATAAACAATAATGCGGGATGCGGTATCACGGAATGGAGTCGGGCATCGTACGGCCCTTATTTTGATTCCCAAGGCGGTGGGGTGTTCGCTATGAAATGGGATGAATCAGGTATCGCTGTTTGTGAGTCGTACGCTTCTAGCCAACCATTACTTTTTGACATTGAATTCCTGCTTACCAAAGGGTCGTTTTACCGTCCGACGGTACCGCAAGATATTCTAGACGGTCAGCCAAACCCCTCTGCATGGGGTACACCAGTTGCGGCGCTCGATCCCGCCGGTTGTGATCCTCTGCAATATTTTAACAACCATAGCATTGTTTTCGGTCAGTCACTTTCCATCTCTTTGCTTCCTGTCATGCTGATTTCTTCTACGTCCAGATATCACGTTTTGCGGTGTGTGCATGTCATCCCCGGAATGTGCTCACGAACTGATGGTGTTCATCCAGGCGATTGGGCAGGGAATACTTACGCCACATCGAACTGCCCTGGGACATGTGCCGAGAGGCTCATGGATCCAGCAAACTTTGTGGTGTGTAGGCTCTCGCCTGCTTGACGTCTGATGCTGACAGTGCAAACAGAATGCCTCTTGGAGTATAAATTCTCTCAAAGTCTACAAAAAACAGAACCTTGCCGGCATCATTTCGAGTTCGGCCGAACATCGGTTACATTCCGGAGTCGTACTGTGGGTATCCTGCGTGTTGATTCTCGTGAGCGCCGGATTTCTTTTGTTGTAATTGCAGGATGGATGTTGGACTTACAAATATCACGAATGTACGGCCATGATTTACTTATCCGCGACGACTCGATCCATAACCTTGACGTAAGGACATGTCTATAATTTCATCTTCCATACTCTATCCTCGGGATCTCGGTTGAATGTGTCCTCGGCTAAAGGCTCCCCAAAACTAGCTCGCAGAGGGGTCACACTAGCCCACCCCTTCGAGATCGCCCAGGCGTCAGGTCCCACTGGTAAGGTCGAAAACTCGGGATTTATGGCGCCTTTCATATCGGGAGCGAATGTGAATAGCAGTTCCGTGTCAACTTGTATTGCAGAAGGTGCAGGAGCAAGAATGGCTTTGAACAGTTTTCCATAAGAGTTACGCCACATCCGGGTCCAACAAACCTTCAATCCTTGCTCATCCAGTAATCCCGAGATTAGGGGTATGTTCACGTTGTAGAGATCAACTTCACCATCACGCAGACCCCCAGTGTCTTTCCCCCAGTGTCTCCATAGATGGTCTATGATCCCGGCACCAAGAATATGAGCCGGCAGGAAGAATGTTGTGGGAGTTGGATGGATGACCGTGCCGTATGATATTGCGATTGACCGAATCTTGGACAAGGAGGATGACAGTGCGGCACCCACGGTACCGGATGACAGTGAAAATGCAGCTGTAGATGTGTCAGGATGCATGCGCGACACAGATCTCCTGTATCCATACATGATGTGTTGCGACCAAGATTGGGTCCGGATACCTTGATAACGAATGAGACACGTTTTAGACGAGTCAAAGTAACAGAAGGACACACCAGAAGATCGATTTGTCCACAGTAGATATTATGCAAGGCGACATTTGAACAAGTCGCTGGGGTCTATTTAAGATAAGAAATGGCATCTAGGTTAAATCGTTCGACTTACGCCATCTAGAAGAATCCATTCGCCCACTTCTCCATCCTTCAGTGGCCGCGACGTGTGAGAAACCTCCCCAAGACCGTCTGTAGAATAGCTTCAAAGGTAAGAAAAACGACGAAAGTTTGCTTTGATAGCGCACCAGGGTCTTTCGGATAGTAATAACTCCCTCGAACCATATGAGTTATTTGATATCCTTTGCCTGCTCCAAGCATGGCTGATGAAGCGGTCTACTACCAGTGAATTGAACAACTGACCGACCCAAGATTTCTGAGTGTTTGGCAAGACGACCTTGACTTCCCAACCTGCGTGGAATGAAAAATCAAATCGGAGGAGTACAAGAGCTCGCGTACCGAGATGCTTGGTGAGGTAACGATAGAGGCCGTAGACATAGGGTGATTCTGCACCTGGAGGACCATCGTCGTTCTGGAGAATGTGCTCAGCAATAGGTTGAAGACAGGCAAGGAGGAGCACCTACTGTGAGCAAGACTGTGGGGGAGGTCATAGCCGCCTGAGGGCGTGTGACAGTCGTAATTAAGCAAACTGATTCGCTCAGACCAGCACTGGCGACGTCTGCATTGGCCAGTTCATCGTCGGTCACCGTCACTGACAGCGTGCTTGCAATTGATTTATAGTTTTCTAGTGGCAGATTCAAGGCTATGACAGCTCAGAGCTCGCTGGAATCTTTGCCATCTATACCGTCTTTACCGCCGTTGGAGATGCCTGAGTCCTCCTCTCTGACTACCTCCGATATCGATCCTCCTTCGCTCCTACCGTCCTCATCAGTCTCTTTGACCTCTCTGGAACCTGTCGCGACTACATTCTCATCTGACCGCCCTCTGGACAATCCAATACACAAGCAAAGCCCCGAGCTCTCTTCATCAAGGTCTTCGTTGTCGTCTCCAGCACCACGGCAGGGTCTTCGTAAATCTTTGTCGGTCGACTCTTTCGTCCAGTTTGGACGCGACAGTATATCGAAGCCGGGAACACGCCCGAACAGAGTTAATACAGAGTCGGGGTTAGATCCCCCGCGAGGTCTAGTGTTTGAAACCCCAGGGTTGCGACGAGACAGAGAACATCGTACGGTGCGGCGGAGCCGGGGAGCGAGTGTGAGCACCACGGGCGACGCGTACGACCAGTTTCCGGTCGGGGATTCCGATACTGAGCGCTCCGAAGTTGTGAGTCGTACAGGCGAAGGAGGAAGACGCAGTTCTCTGAAAGGCCAGGAGCAGTCCAAGTCGTTTATCCCAGGAGGAGAGCTGCCATTACCATCACGAACACCAACACTCAGCTCGACATCCAGTATGAGCAGTATTAGTAGAGCTAGCTCAATGCCTGGGGAGAGTGTACCTCGTCTGCAATACGCCTCATCAATGCATTCTATATCAATGAGGTCCATGGCTTCTGATAGGGGCCGAACCCGCAGTGGAAGCTTGGGGATGCATATGGGCCATGCCGGGAAACGCATTCACATCAACACTCAGGTATCGACGGTATGTGTTTTCTCTGTGTACAATAGATAAACCTGAAAACCACTCTGTGTTCTCCAGTACGACCGATTTTGTAAAAGTCCAGAAGTCACTCTAGTAGTTGTGGGTACTACTGGCTGCGGGAAATCCACGATTATACGGAAAGGTCTGAAAGGGTATGACCTCTCTCAGCCCTGCACTTTCTCTGCTCCAACAGGCCTGTTTGGTGCACAAGCCTCGTCCTGTTGTGCGTCATTACAACGCCCGATGTTTCCAGAGCTAATATCATTTGATTAGACACTCGCCGGATTGGACGAATCCCTCAGAACGATAATGCGCCGGATTGTCCTCTCCACATCATGGAAGTAGAAGCCTCATCCTCCGCTCTTGATCATTCGACTTTGCGCAGCGGTTTATGGCCTGAATCGGCCCCCCGAGTCGACGGGGCTCTGATATGTTATGATTCATCGGATGGACAATCTTTTCTTCCAGTCGAAAATCTTCTGCGTAAGATCTTTCATCCTCGTGAAGATAATATCTCACCGGAAATGCCGTAGGAGGATATCGCGACTTGAAATTACCAACGGTGGTGCTGGCGTGCAAGTCGGATCTAGAACGACGGGTAGAACCTCAGAAGGCTCTCGAAGTTTTCAAGCAGTATGACGTCGGTCTCGTCGAAGTAGGAGTCTACCAAGAATCGGGCAAGGACAAAATGAGGCGTACCTTTGACTGGCTTCTGAAGGCTGTTTTTCGTGATCGACGTACGTGAGCTACTTTGTCATGTTCCAACAAATTTTTACTCCTGATGTTACAGGATCTAGTCGGAATGATTTTGATGCCAATTATCGAAATCCAGCATCCCCCGATGTCCTGATGCTGCCACCTTGGGAATACTCTCGAACGGCCACACCGACAGCTTCTTCTTCTACGACTTCCATGAATACAGTGGCGCAGTCACAAGGCCAAGGAGCTGTGTCAGTGCTGCAGCAATCACGTATGAACTCTATCCCTTCTACCCGCTCGCCATCTGCCCCTAGCTCTCCGACACGGGCACGCTCTACAGGCGACTTGCTTTCCGAACACGAAAGACTCAAAAGCAGGGATCGGCAAACGGAGAGAGATGCATCTGCTTCTCGTAGTTTGTTGGATGTAGGGGGGATGAGCCCAACATCGACGAATGCAATTGCTACAAGTGATGTAGTCAGCGCCCCCAACGACGTGCGAGAAGATCAGAAGGAGAGTAAGGACAAGGATTCGTGAGTAAATTTGCCCGCGCCCTGTGGCGCTGACTTATATTTATGCTGTAGTCGGCCGGCTCAATGGGCAACGTTGGAAGAACTTTTGGATAAACTTCTGTTTTTAGCTGTTAGCGGGGACGGTATGTTGATTTCTTGCTTTTCTTCAATACGCTAACTAACTGACGCCACAAAAAGACCCCGCGTATATAACACACTTTTTGCTCACCTATCGCCGATTTACTAGCCCTCGAAGTGTGCTCCTGGCCATGCAGAAACGGATGCGTCAGCTTGACAAACCCTCAGGAGACCCTATGTTTGCGTGCTTTGCGCAAATGAGGTACCCAGCCTTTATACGGTAGCTGTTATAAAGGCTGACTTTGATTCTAGGATTTGTCATCTGCTTGAACTTTGGGTACATGATTATCCGTATGATTTTGCTGTTCGAGGTACTGCAGGCGCGCTCGCTGCTCTAGTGAAGTCAATAATTGCAAAGACTTACCTCCTCCATTACGGCTCCGACTTTCTTCCCTTCCTCGAAGTTCTTCCCAATCTCGTTGATAAAGATGCCTCTTGGGCTTTCAAAGTGGAGGACATTGCTAACGAGAGCGACGACAGTGCCGACGAGGACGAAGAAGGAACGCAAATCACTGAGCCTGATTCACCAAGTTTGTCTGGTCTATCACCAACGTCTGCCAAGCCAAAATCCGTTTTTTCTATTCCAATATCGGCCAGGGAACGCAAATCGAGCCTACCACTAACCGTAAAATCGCTGGTAATGCCCAATCAGACGCCATCGATCAACTCTGGGCACTCAGATGCCGATGTTTCTCCAAAGCAAATGATCAAGGACCTACTCCGGATCGCTCAGGAATTGCAAGCATTGGATTCCGAAGAGATAGCCCAAGAAATCACGAGAATAGAGGCCAAGTTATTCCTAGATATTGAGGTAGGTTCAAATCTGGCCCTCGGATGGTCTTCGTTCTGTTTATGTCTGTCTACAGCCAAGACATTGGCTACAATATACCTTCTGCCCCGGCAAGAAGGACCCACATACAGATCTTGTCGTTCGTTTTAATCAAGTCTCAAACCATCTAGCGGATTGGTGAGTCGCGCGATGATTGGCTGACAACAAAACAGTAAACCCTTCATGCATTCATAGGGTTGTCTCCCTCATCCTATGTCACGAGAAACCAAAGGCACGGGCCAAGCAGATGGAGAAACTTGTAGAAATTGCACAAAAACTGCGGACGTTGAATAACTACTCTGCCCTACGGGCATTCGTGGCTGGCATCAATAATTCCACCTTTCCTGGTGATGAGACCATGGAACACTTCAAGGCGAAGTCTCCAGACCATGCCAAAAACCTTCAATCTTGGGATCTCCTATTTCAGCACATCCGTGCCCATCGCGCGTACCGTATGGCCCTCAAGAACACAAAAGGCGCCTGTATACCTGCCTTGTATGATTGAACCCCTTTAACGTGTTATCAGATCATTGATGTAGTCTTAGGGAGGTACATATGTCGGACCTCATTCGTGCTCATGAAGGCAATCCAGATGGCAATCCTAACCATCCCACCAAGGTCCATTGGGGAAAGTTCAACATGATTGGCAAATTCATCAGCTGTACCACCGACTGTCAAGTACAGTGTCGAACCACAAACGACTACGATTTCCCCGAGAGGTCTGTCATACGGGAACTTGTTTTCGGTGAAAAACCAATGAGTGCCGAGGTATGTTTTTCTTGGTGCTTCCTTTTCGAGTCTTGACCATTTCGTGGATTTAGTTGCAGAAGTCTCGGATAGCCCCACCCAACGAAATGGAAAACATCGAAGACCACTATCGACCTTCATTTCCGCGGGCAATACTGCACGACGACCCGAATACAGGTCAGACCAAAGACGTTGCGCTGTTACGCAAACTCTTCTTTTGGTAACCGGCGTCTTTTTTCTTGTGTTTGAACAATGACGTTGCAACATTGGATACCTTATTTCTTCCCGCTCACTGACCCTTCCTGTCAATAGCTCTTCAGGATCACTATATCTGCACATATCTGCTCTTTACGTCTACTTATCTGTATACGATGCCCAACGAAAAAGTGATCGGATATGACATTGATTTCTCTCAGACCGGCCATGGCCCCGAATACGCGTCAAGCCAACCACATGAACATACTGTACACCAAGTCCGTTTAACAAAGATATCTCTGATGCCGGCAGACACATCTTGACGACCTTTGGCGGGCTGTGCTTTCGTTATTCCTTGAGACTTCTCTCTGGCGCCGTCCTCTCAAATTTGTTCCACTGTGGCAGGTCCGAGTCAATGTCTCTATCTGCTATGTTGTCGCTGCCTCCATGGATGGTCGAGTCTTCCTCGCTGTCAACTTCACCTCCCTTTCTCCCCAATAGTGCTGAACCATCTTCTTTTGTATTATCTATGTGAGTCTTCGTCAACTGTATACTTCGCATTCCCATCGCTGGAGGTTCTCGCAATACTTGTAAGCCACGTGTCCCATCAGATGCGGAAAGAGAAAAGAGAATTGCATCAATAATGTAACCAAATTACACAATTGGCTCGGAGGTTTCTGTTAATAGTTCACTCTCCATGCCTACCTGTCCAGACGACGACTTGAAGCTTGAAGGGCTTCACTCATGCTGCAATTATTTTGAGGTCATCTAATGGCACGCATGATACATGTAGTGTGAGATTTTACTTGGAATTTTGCAACATGTCGTATACATGATTCGGCCATTTCCTCGTTCAAGTCACGTGAACGTCAACTTTTCACTGGGGATACGACTTACGACGCAGACATTATGGCCAAAGATGATTTTATCATGACTATTGACTCTGATACCGAGGATCAGCCTCCACCTCATAAACCGACAAGGCTCGCTAAGCCTACTAAAGGCCATACTCACGACACCGAAGATACCTCCTTGGATGCCGAGTTCAGTTTCGACCTCTCGAGTGACCCATATAATGATTTCATTGGTCAACAAACAGAAGTACATGACTATGTCAAGAAGGGCTCGAAACCTGTACGTTAATTTCTGTGTCCTTTCTGAGGTTACTGATATAATTCCTGAAGGAACCAATATCTGTCGACGAAATTATTGCGCGCCGAAGATTAACATCGAAACGTAAACGGGATGCCGAAACGCAGAGCGGTAGTGATGACAAAGGTGATTCAGACAAGACGTCAGATAGCGATGGCGGCTCGAAAGCAAACGACGCAGAAAATCTTCGTGATGACGATGACCCGCTTGCGACTTCCGACGAGGAGGATAATGCTGTGAGGCAATATGGCTCAGATGGTGAAGAGACCTCGGATGAAGATCATATGTCGGATGGTTTTTCCTCTTCTGACAATACTGAACCTGAAACCCAGGCAGATATTGACCGAAAAGCAGCATTCTTTGACGCTGATGTTGCTTCTTCCGAGACACATTTTTCATTTCTTACGATGAATCTTTCTCGACCCATTCTCAAGGCTGTGACGGCGCTCGGTTTCGACAAACCTACGCCCATTCAAGCGGCCACAATTCCTGTCGCTCTTTTAGGTAAAGATGTTGTTGGAGGCGCCGTCACCGGTTCCGGGAAAACCGCTGCCTTCATCATTCCTATGCTGGAGCGTCTGTTGTATCGAGAAAAGGGCAAGAAGGCTACGGCGACGAGATGTCTTATTCTCGTACCCACGAGGGAACTGGCCGTCCAATGTTTTGAAGTGGGCACAAAGTTAGCTACTCACACTGACATCCGACTTTGTCTCATTGTTGGTACGTTGTTCCAAGTCTGTGTCGAACACTGTTTTTTAACTTGCGCTCAAAGGTGGCCTCTCTGTCAAATCGCAAGAGGTAGCATTACGCAGTCGTCCAGATATTTTGATTGCTACTCCCGGACGTCTTATTGATCATATACGCAATTCTCCATCTTTTACGCTCGACACCCTGGATATTTTGGTTCTCGACGAGGCAGATAGAATGCTCTCAGATGGTTTTGCAGATGAACTTGCGGAGATCGTCAAATCGTGCCCGACTTCGAGACAGACAATGTTGTTCTCTGCCACTATGACTGACTCGGTCGACGAGCTTGTCAAGATGTCGTTGAACAAGCCCGTTCGCCTCTTTGTAGATCGCAAACGAAGCACTGCCAGGGGACTGGTGCAAGAGTTTGTCCGTGTCCGTGCTGGTAAAGAGGCGGAACGATCAGCTTTGCTGGTGGCTCTATGCAAACGAACTTTCAAGACGGGTGTTATTGTTTTTCTCCGCAGTAAAAAGCTTGCCCATCAGATGCGCATTGTTTTCAGTTTACTTGGTATGAAATGCAATGAATTGCACGGCGACCTCTCACAGGAGCAGGTTCGTTTTTGTTTTCATCCATCATCATCTGGTGGCTTAAAATATGTAATTAGCGTCTCAAGGCGCTGCAGACGTTTCGAGATGGCTCCGTAGACTATTTAATGGCGACCGACCTCGCTTCACGCGGTCTCGACATTAAGGGAGTTGACACCGTTATCAACTTTGACATGCCCGGCCAACTAGCTCAGTACTTGCATCGAGTTGGCCGCACAGCTCGCGCGGGGAAGACAGGGCGGTGTGTTTTCTTTTTTTTTTCTCGTCTGGAATCATCTGAGCGGCCATGAAGGTCGGTTACCCTCGTGGGCGAAGCAGATCGCAAGATGCTCAAGGCTGCAATGAAGCACGGAGCAGGTGAGGACAAGGTACGACATCGTATCGTTCCACCAGACGTTGTTTCGAGATGGGTCGAGCGACTTGATGAGATGAAAGGAGAAGTGGCCGACATTCTACGTGAAGAGAAGGAAGAAAAACATGTGCGCGTAAAGATTTTCATAATCTGTTGATCGACCACTTACTGTGAACATTTCAGTTCCAGAAAGCCGAAATGGAACTCAAAAAGGGACAAAACATCATTGAGCATGAGGAGGAAATTTACTCTAGGCCCGCTCGCACCTGGTTTCAAAGCGAAAAGGATAAATCGAATGCCGAAGGTATCAATGCGTGTTGCCATATGTCCTTACCTTACCTTGCTGATGTCACGTTATGCAGCTATCAGTAAACAGCAATATGAAGCCTGCTTTGATGCTAGAACACCAAAGGGGCCAAAGAAGCCCGTCGATGACATGAAGGTCACCTTACCGTCACGCTCCCACTCAGCCCTGCTCAATCTTGATATCTGCAGCCCAAACGAGACAAGTTCTCCGGTCTTTCACGAAAGGCTAAGAGACGGAAGTTGGCGATGCAAGAAGACGAAGAAATGGCGGATAGTGGAGCTTTGAAGGCCGCTATTCGATCTGCCAAGAAGTCTGCTCGGCCAACAAAAATAGGCATCCCGGAAAGGCGAACCCCAAAATTCAAGGACAAGAAAGGAAGGAAGAAAGTGGTGGCTAGAGCTGCTGGAGCCTTTGATACGGATCTAGAACACGAAAAATTCCGTGGTGAAGGTACGCGGGCTAAGAAAGGAGACGCAATTGGGGGTATCGGGAAGAAAGGCGGGAAACGCAGGGGGAAGTAGATACATGCACAGGCACGTGCTACGACTCGCGTTCCGTCACCTATTCGGCCAAGTAACTGTTTTGGACTGAAAACATGGAAACGAATGCATTTGTGTCCCTCGCAGTGTTCAAGCTGCCTTCTACTTCTCGCTTGCTAGCTTCATCTTGCTGTCCAGATAAAGATCTCGTTGTCCTCATATCCAGGTTGGGCGGTAAAGACAGACTTAGTCTCTGGAAAATACAAGGGTCCAAAAAGTGGGAGGTCGATGTAGGCACCGACGAAAATAGAAGTGAAGAGGTCGTCGGTTTGACATGGAGTCCCGATGGTATGATGTAGTTTATAGTATCACCTCGCCTCTGAATCTTTCTCCAGGACAAAGTATCGCTGTAGCTCACGATCCCCCCCGCATAACCCTCCATTCGATTCAAGATGGCCACGAAGAGCGTCATTTTTCATTGAACACACCGATCAACGCACAGAGACGGTTACGCCGTATCACTGGTGTTTGGTGGTTTCGTGAAGAAAAGGCTACTGCCAGCAGCTCCATCCCAGATATCTTCAAAAAAGGTACTGTCATTGTATGTATATTTCCTCTTGCAATTACTAGAGTCTCACGGAAATATGTGGCGCAAGACTGGGACGGCTCACTCAATACTCAGAACTTTACCCCTGCTCGACCATCTTCAAGAGCACTCTCAAAAATTGACGTTGGTTGCTTTTCCTGGGCTGATGATCAAGTTCTCACCTTCTTAATGCAGCGCCACGGATCTTTTTGCTTTTCAGGGCTCACAAACACACTTGATGCCCAAACCTTCAGTGCCAGAAGTGATCAAATCTTGGCCGAACTTACATTCTGATCCCGTTTCTGCGTCGTTGAGCTCATCTCTACAGGATCATAATCAGTCCAAGGCGTCGACCACGGACGAAGTGGATGATTCCAACGTAAACAGTGTTTTGGCCGTCACCGATGATCTGGGTCATATACATTACTTTCTTGACGGAAGCTATCCCCTGGGAGCCATCCCCCTTGGTTCCGAACTGTCAACACCGTCATTGTTCAAATACCCCAAACGGCCTGTCTTCTTTGCGCACCCCCAAGTCTCAAGCAACAATATGACAATTACCGATGTGATACCAGTTATCATCGGACTGCCTGCACTTGAAAAACGAGACATTCGAGATCTGGCCAAATCATCGTCGACAGCCCGTGACCTCGTATGGTATGGTATGCGTGTTGTGAAAGACATGCGTAGTGTGTGGTTCGGCTCCGAAGGTTACAGCGGCGCCCGAGAACTCGGTCCGAAGTGGATTCGGGCGTTAGAGACCAAGCAAAAGGATCAATTCGGTCGTGGGTACACATTTACTCTTCCAGGAGTTCCATGTGTGACTTTCCATTCAGAGGACGAACCGAATCCAATGTTCGACCTAACTTGTCTCTTGGTAGCCGGTCGGCTCTCAGAATCTCTCCAGGATTTCTTGGGCAATGGCGAACAAATGAGTGAGAGGGTAATCAAATAACTGATTGATGTTCAACCCGCTATTGATGGCCATTGCAGGGAATACAGAAGTGGGATTCTACAGTTACTGAAGCTCTGGTAAAATTGCGCGATTTTTCTGAGAAAAGGGTTGCACCTGCCTGCCAACGTCTGTACCTGGTCTTACAAGAGGTTCAAGGGTGGTCAATGCTGTGAGTCTCTTCTCTTTCACCGCCGTCACCCTTGCTTAGACGTTGAAGGCCCAATTATATGCCATTAGAACTACCAACTGAAGACATTAAAACCTGTCTTGACTTGGTTAGTCGAGCCATCGTGATATCAAGCTGGCTTGCTGCTGTCGCTCGCAGGGAATTATCTCGGTTCAAAGAATTCATATCATGGCTCAAATACGGTAAATAAATTGCTCGTGTAGCTGTACGACCTTATTTCATTCTCACAGAGTCTATTATGGCCAATCCCAACATCGAGAATCACCCGTCACCACGGCACGACATTTTGGAAGTGAACAATTACTTCATGTCCGGCCTCCTGGTGAGCTCGATCGACAAATGGTTCATGGGTCCGGTTCCTCAATTCTCCCCACGAGACTTGGGTGTACCTGGAGATAACCAAGATCTATACACGCTCCTTAAACGAGCTAAGACAGTCGCCAACGACCCTGCACAGATGGCGTGGCAGCTTGTAGGCTCTTTCATGAAGGATTTCCATATATCAGCGGCACTGATCTAGATCCTAGGACGTCAAGCAAAAGGATCTGAACCATCTAGACAGAAACCTCGATGCGTTGATCCAAGAATTGGCAATACGATGCCAGCGAATATTTGTCCACGCATCTTCGGCCCCAGCTCGTTCCGCTGTGATTTCATTTGGCCCTGGTTCTGTCGTAAACCGGGTGGCAGGTGGCAGGCCTGATCCTCAACCTTCCCATCATGTAGCTATCCGCGAACGCATTGTTAGGAACGACAACCAAGTGAGTCTCCAAGGTAGTCGGAAATGACCCGCCTAATATGAATTTCAGGCAGGAAACGTCCTGCAGTATCTTGCCACCCGCATGCCTTCGGGTCATCGGACCTTCTGTAAGTTTTTGAATTGCATACCGAAACTTCACTTCGTGAGGTGTACTGCACTCTAATTCAAATCAGTATGTCTTGCTCAGATGCGTCACGGTCATGAGGCCGCCGGGTTGCCTCTGCATGTCGGCGTTGCGCTTCTTGAGTGCCATCTTGCGCCAGAAGTTCATCAGCCAGATCAAGAGCCCGTTGATTTTGACCTGCTAGAAGTCGACTTTTTCGACGACGAATTCCTTGTCATAATATACAGGCTTCGCGCCCAAGAGAGTAGGTTGAAAGCAAGATGGTAAAATCATTACTGATCGTGATCGAAAGCCTCAGGTTCAACGTTTATCGCAAGAGTCAGTTACAATGATTTGGGGTATCAAGAACTACAGCCTGAATGGTACGTAAATATCCCCGCCCGAGAAGATTTGATGCTGGGCGCAATGCAGTGGTGGACAGAAGGGCGTGTAGGTGCTGCCCATTAGTATATATTTACCGAGGCTTACTGACCGGTGGCTTTATTGTTTGCGCCGCATTATTCAGCTCCATTCGGTGCAGATATCCATTAAGCGCTGTCGTTTATTATCTGCTTGCGGAAACGGTGAAATTTCTCTTGCTGTGAATGGGAGAATTGGGCGTAGAGTAGCTTGTTTATTGGATGGTAAGGGCACGACTATGGAGGCAATTGATCTAGAAGGGGAGGGGGAGGGGGGGGAGGACGGGGAGGCTCAGGAAGGCGATCCCGAAGTGGAAGCTCACGAGGGAAGACCCTAACAAATAAATTTGATTCCGGACCGTGTCCGCCTTGTTACCCATTCCCCTCGTTTCCTGCCTGTTATACATACGAGGAGGACCCCCGAAATATGGATAAAATAGACAACTGAAGTAGTAAAAAAAAAAATAGGATAAATGTGATATTGATATAGAGTGAGCTCGAGTTCTGGTATAATAAATGGTGGAATTTTCGGGGGTCTCGTTGTGCCAGCACAAAGGCAAGGTCATAAATCAGCATCCGTTGAGATTTTTGCGGGTTCTAGCTCGATTTAGTTATCACAAGGATGATTCCGCCGAATATCTGCGGACATTGTGGTGAGAACGCACATCGCGAGGCCGTCAGTCGAGGTAAAAACTGAATTGTTCTTGGTCAGAAACTTTGAAGATTCAGATAAATAAGACCGGAGTTGACCGGCGGTGAAGAAGCCTGAGGCGTAGTACGGTGGCATAGCTAGTCGTCTTGCCCGTCGTCGCGGTCAACATTCAACACACCGTCACCTCGAACGACGACAGTCTGGACAGCTTAGGGCGACACCCTTGGAGTCAATCTTAAATTGTGCGCAAGTCATCGGCTAAGTGGTAGTCCAACTTTAAGGGCCGCGGACCCTCTCCTCGTGCCCTTGATTCGAATTCTTTTTTCCATGCCATTTTAAATCACCTCCGTTCATTCGCTCGACCCGTTCCCCTCACCAATGCCCAAGTCCCATCCGTCCCTTTCTCCATCCAACCATATTTCTCACTCTAGAACTCACTCTGACGGTCCTATTTCAAGCTCACGAATGTCTGACGTTGCCCTCCGGAAAAAGAAGAATGCAGATGCTCAGGCAGCCTTCCGAGCAAGGCGAGCCAGCTATATCGCTACGCTTGAAGAAACAGGTTCGATCGTCCTCGTAAAGCAACGAATATTCGACATTTATTTTCGCTCTTTCAGTAACTAGTTTGGAGTCCGTTGTCTTACAGCTCCAGGATTCATGCAAGGAGGCACGAATCGAGGCCACCGATCTACGACAAGACAATGCTCGTTTGCGACATGAATTTCGTGAACGGGAAAAATTCTGGAGGGCACTATGGCAGGCAAGAAAAACGGGTCATGGTCCTGAATCTGAAGATATGCCTCCGTTACCCCCATCATTTTCTTCCGTTCATTCACAGACCAGTAACTTGAATTCTCATATGGGACCGTCGCACGTAAATCAATATTCCAACGACGGTATGGGATACCGATCCAACGACGACCCACCCGCTTCCATCTGTAATGGCCCGTTCGCGGCTGGACCCAGTCACAACTATACAAATCACTCTCCTTCTATGCCCTATGTTTCCACGGAGAACGAGCATATACCTGGCGATGGTTCATCTCATCCATTGAGCTCCCATCGAGTTCCGAAATACGGCTATCCATATGCTATCAACGGGACCCATCGTAGTGGACCTTGGCCTCAGGCTATCGCCCAGAGCGGGTCTTCAGGCGGCGAATCAGGTGCTCCAACTAGCAATAACTCTTCGCATTCGCCGGGTTTTGTGGAGTCGCCAACTCTCACCTCTGCCGAAATGTCCTACGTCAACCGCTTTCCTGTCGAAGACCAAAAGGTTCCATTGAATTCTCTTGACACTGCCCCGTATGTTTTCCCAACCAGTCGATCACTATCCCCGACCGCATCGTCTACGCCACCATCCTCTTCCTCCACGTCCCTCGCTTCAACTTTTCAATTCACGTTCTCGGAGAACTCCATGGCTCATGACCGCCCTGAATTTGACTACCGCCGGCATTCGAATAATACACATAGTGCTGAAGTTACACTACACGGTGGGACTGCTGATATCTCATTAGCCGGCCCAGGAAGTGACGCCGTCCGTTATAGACTGGGTGCTCGAAGAACAAATTCTGGACCTGAACGGACCCTTCTCCCCGCCCTTCCACCCATGTCGGGCAGCGATAATGGTTCTCAACACGAGCGTGGAAGCAGTGAAGGAGAATCTACGGCGTATACCCACCATCCGCGACTTCGACCTCGCCGTGGCACAGAGCCACTACGAACGTCCAGATCGCCGTCGCCCGGTGCCGGCACGGGTGGTCCACCGATTTCTGGAACTTTGGCGGTCATCAAGGCACAGGCTTTTGGTGCGCTTAGAAGGACTCGGGCGCGCACAAAGAAGTCTTCAGAAGGAGCAGCGAAAGTGGCAATGGACGTCCTCGAGGCGAGAGGGATCGGTATGGGTGTCAGTGTTGGGACGGGGTCAAAACGACCTCGACTACAAAGTGACAAAGATGATATGCAAACATGACTATGTAGATTATAGTTTGGAGGGACTTGTACACTATGTAGCATATGCACTTACAACGGTATCACTGTAGATAAACACAACCTATACCATGTCTTGTTTCATATTGTAGTATTAGCTATCGTTGTAATATAACATTGTTTTGGTCTTGAGGATACGGGCGGGCCCAATTTGCCTTTTCTGATAGATCAAGATCGCATACGACCGTTATATCCGGGTGAGAATCTACCCTCGGAAACGAACAGCTTATCACAATCTGGGTGTAAGAGATTACCTGTAACTCAGCGCTCACCACGCGGAACAGGGTTGTCTGCACGTCAAAAATCCTGATCCATTCATTTCGCAATATTCCTAAAACCGTTTTCGTTTCCATTCAATTCACCTTCGGAACCGCAACATCCCAAGGGCCCCTGAGCTCACTTTGAAAAGAACATTGATCAGATTGTATTACATGGCCGATCAGAACGAAACATACTTTTTATATTTTTGAGCCCAAACTAGGACTGTGGGCGCAAGGAACGTGGCCGAAAACAACGTAGTCGCGTAGATATACGTCACCATTCTAGACAACGGTGCTGTGAGAATGATTGATATTGCGCAAAGTGTAAAGGTCAAAGTTGCCTGGAGAAGTATAGGAGTAGCCTGACTGTATGTTGATAGGGGTTTACGAATGAATGATAGACGAGAAGACTTGCCTGCAAACGATGACGCAGCATGGGAAACAAGGCGAACATTTGTACTGAGAAAAGAATGAGAGCGAACACGGAGAGGTCGTCGGATAAACGTGATGCTAACACCACGGATGATGATATTGCAGCGTTCATGGACAGAACTGAAGTCAATCTGCAATACATATTGAGGATCTTTGTATATGTAGCAGTAGAGAGAGCCACGCACCCTTCGACTTGCCCGCTCAACTTGACTGTGCTGTAATCAGCGAGTAGGGCATTGAGTGTAAACAAGAAGGCTGATAAGGCCCAAATGGAGTCCGAAGATGTTGCAGCGGTTAATGTTCTCAACACAGGAGAGAGGGACATGAGTGCGAGGAATATAAGTATTGAGGACTTTGCGGTTTTCACACCTGCTCGAATGTCAAGACCAATCAACGAGCAGTAAGCATTGATACGAACGGTTGGCATGTCTGTGCAGCGAGTCAACCCTAGAGGAATCTAGCAACTCCCAAGCAATGTATCCCACAAGAAAGCATCCTACGGAGACCCAAACCAACAGACGGGGATCAAGCCATCGAAGTTTCAGTCTGAGGAAAACAGCAAGAAATAGGAATATGGTCGCTAGCTGTTGAGTTATCGCGCACGAAACGAGGACCAATGGCCAGTAGGTATGAGGCTTAAAGTTGGCTTTAACGACTCAGCTTAAGATATTATATATTCTCCGAGACGTTTTTAAGAGTGCTTACGATTCTTCTGGAGAGATGAGAGAAACGCCTTGGGTGGAATGTAATTATCGGGATAGGGCTGAGATTTCCAGAGTACTTTTTCCCATTCTTCGGTCATTTTTCGGTCGGTTTACAATAACGAAATAACGAGTACAGAGTCAAAATCAAAACGTGTGCCAGTGAGGTATATGTCTGTATCACGACTGATTCAATCCCACTGTACCCTACGCTGTCAATACCTGGCCGCTTACGGTAGTTTCAGGCGATCCACTCACCACGACTCTGTCCTCTTGTCGTGGTTCCGGAACGTTCTTCGCAACCTTACTAGCCTCTAACTGGGCAGCGAGGCGACCTTTATTGGGGTTTGAAGAGGAGGTGCCTCGTGCTTGAGCCTGTCAATTTGGTTTTAACAGAATGAATCTTAGAGTCGTGGGGACCAACCGCTTTCAGTCTTCTCTCCGCAGCTTCAGCTGCAGCACTGACGGGATTGGGGTGAGGAGCGGGTTGTACTCCAGTAGGCCTTTCAGATGTAGGACCAAGAAGAGTATGCCCTCCTGACGGCGTCGAACTCGTCTTGGAACAGAGTGACCCCATAAAGGAGTAAGTTCGTCGCCAAGTTTTGAACAGCCACAATCATGTTTCTCTAATTTACATATTCCGCAATACTCATCAAAAGGAGACGACAACAATCGATCAATGCGTTGGTGGATATTCCGTCGGAATAGGAGTGTATTCTGCTGTCCTTTCTGCTGACCTTGGGTATCCACCACTTGTACGACGGTCTGCGAGACCTAGCTCTTCAAGTTGTCTTCGGGGCACCCAAGTCTTGGACACACCATCAGGATGAAGTATCAAGAGTAACAGACATGGACATGACTGACTGCCCACCACGTCCTGCCTAAGTTCCAAGGAACATTGGTGTCCAACCCCGCTTTCAACATCCGGGTTCTGATTCCAGCACCGAGTAGCAAGCCGAACACCGTCAATAAAAACAGGGTGACGACAAGCTGATCTCTCGGAGAATCTCTTTCTGTGATATAGCGTTCTTCGGTGAACGTTGCGTTGAATACCACAGTGACTCGGCACGTACGGAAGCATCTGGCTTCAATATCACCCTCTTTCCCAGTTGCAGTGTCTGGATTTGTATCACCCAGCTTTGCGCCAGCACATATAGGGAGGTTCTGATTTAAGCACCATTGTTTCGTACACGAGAGACAGGGCTTTGATGGGTTGTCGGGTATATCCAAGTGCAATATCTTGTAATTTGACTGAAAGCATATGCCTGAAGCAAGGTGAGCTACATTCGACACCGTGAGTGCATGAGGTACTACGTACACTTGCAAAAGTTGGTCGCTTCCCATTTGTTCAGTATACCATTCACTGAACTCTATTGCGAGAGTGAAGGCCTGAAAGAAGTGACAAAGTCCGCAACTTACGACAAACGAAAGCAGGATAAGAAAACTTGAAGCGTAAAGTGCATGTTTTGCCATTAAGGGAGGAAGAAGTGGCCCGTCTTCATCTGGTCACGCAACTCTTTTTCAAGTCCATTGACCATGTCGGCAGAGTTCGACGACGTTCTCACCAACCAGCCCGTTGTTATCGACAATGTTGGTAGAACTTTTATAAGCCATTGTCTCAACTCACCTCAATCCTTAGGGCTCTGGGACCATAAAGGCTGGATTTGCTGGTCAGGATCATCCAAAATGCTTTTTCCCGTCTTTGTGCGTCCACGGTTAGGCTCGTTTTCAACGACCAGTTCCTATCTACTAACTCATCCGTCTCGGATCTATGTCATTTGTCGTAGTGTCGGACGCCCAAAACATATACGCGTCATGGCTGGTGGACTGGAAGGGGACATGTTTATCGGGCGACGCGCGCAGGAGTTTCGAGGGTTGCTCAAGATCAAATATCCTATGGAACACGGAATTGTCACAGACTGGGATGACATGGAGCGCATATGGAGCTGGGTATACGCAGAAGAATTGGGGACACTAAGCGAAGAAGTAAGTCGTTGCGCCATTTGTTGCAAGTAACTGTCTCCCATCGCAATGATTAGCATCCGGTACTATTGACGGAGGCGCCTCTAAACCCACGGAGTAATCGAGACGTGGCCGCCCAAATTTTCTTCGATACCTTCAATGTCCCTGCTCTCTACACGTCAGTACAAGCCGTGTTGTCGTTGTGCGTCCTTCTCTTGCCAAAGTGCTTTTACGACATGACAATAGAAAGGTTTTGCCCCCAGATACTCGTCTGGTCGGACAACTGGCATTGTCCTTGACTCAGGGGATGGCGTGACACACGCAGTTCCGGTATTCGAAGGGTTTTCAATGCCGCATGCCATTCGTCGGATTGACGTTGCAGGAAGGTATCAACCACCGTTACACTTTCTCACATTGTCGTACATGTTGACTCCCAACCGCAGAGATGTGACAGACCACCTCCAATTGCTGCTACGTAAATCTGGCCACCACTTGCATACATCCGCTGAACGCGAAGTCGTTCGGACTATCAAGGAGAAGTGTTGTTATGTCGCGCTGAATCCTGCAAAGGAGGAAAAGGAAGCAGCAGGAAGGACAGAGGAGTTTAAACTGCCTGACGGGAATGTTGTCCAAGTGAGTGAGCGTTTCGTTCGGGCTAAACAAGTATTCACGCCGCTGCATCTGTAGCTTGGGGCTGAACGATTTAGGGCTCCAGAAATTCTGTTCAACCCAGAGTTGATCGGCCAAGAATATGCTGGTGTTCATCAAGTTGTAGTGGATTCTATCAACCGTGTAGATTTGGACCTTCGGAAGAGCCTCTTCTCCAACATCGTTCTTAGTGGGGGTAGTACTCTATGTCGAGGTATGACGCAAACGGTATACGTCTATTTTATTTTTCTCCTCACGTCTCACGTACTAGGTTTTGGTGACCGACTTCTGAACGAGGTGAAGAAATTGGCTTTGAAAGACATCAAGATAAAAATATATGCGCCTCCTGAACGAAAGTACTCGACCTGGATAGGAGGATCTATCTTGGCGGGTTTGGGAGCATTCAAGAAGGCGAGTCAATCATTACATGTCTCTCCTCTCGTATGCTGATTTGTCCAGCAGATGTGGGTATCAGCAGAGGAATACCAAGAGGATCCAGATATCATTCACAAAAAGTCGGGGTTTTGAGATTCTGCCTCGTACATTGATTATATTAGATATCATCATACCCGTAGATACCCTCATGTATCTTTTCTTAATGAGAACTTAGTGATAGAGACTGCATGGACATGGGATGAATGAAAGAGAACATGTGCCATAGATACAGTCTGGAAAACCATTTTTGGGCCGTGATGCCAGAGACAAAATGGAGTAGTCCAACAGCCAACCACTATTTGCCCTTCTTGGGAGGTTCCGCCGCCTTGACTTTTTTCGTGCCACGGAACTACAGACAACGACGGTGAGACTGGAAGTGAGAAATTTAGGTAATAGTTGAGGGGAACCTTCTTGGCACGATTCTTTCGCTCTTTCCGCAGTTTACGCGAAGGTTTCTCGACCTTTGATGCCAGGCCTGACTGGAAAGCAAATGAAGGAATGTGACGACCGGACTGTTGGTAGAACTCACGCGAACCAACCGATACCTAGGCTCAAACTTCTTTTGAGATGCCTCGTCGTCGTAGATCAAAGCAAAACCGGTGCTTCGACCACCACCAAACTGTGTTCGAAAACCGAAAGTGACGACACGGGCCTTGTCTGTCTTGTATAGAGAAGCGAGTTTCTCTGAGAGTTCAGCCTTTGAAACGTTTGGGCGAGAAGGATGGAGGACGTCAAGAACGAATTGACGACGAGCCAATAGACGATTTGTGATAAATTTGCGCGTACGCAGAGTTATAGGTGCAGAATTGTCCGCCTATTAAAGCAATGATATTCAGTACATCCTATCGCTCTGAGACCCATCCACCTCATTCCACCTCATTCCACCGCGTTTCTTCCACTGAACGGCTAACTCTGACAATATTTACAGTAAAGACTCACCATGATCAACGTTCCAAATAACTTTTTTTATTTTAAAAAGGCGGTTTCAAAGCTGTCGTCGAATCAGCCTGGGATCAAAACTTTTCATTGAAACTCCGTTTCAATTAGGCTTTTTCTCTGAATTATTATGAATAATAGCTTCGCCTCTTCATTCGCACCTTATACTCCTCCACCTGACGATCCGCACGGTGTTCCTCCTACAGCTTCTCAACCATGGAATCCCTCTTCATACCAGTCAGGAGGTATACCGACGTTCGGTGCTTCGGTTGCCCCTGCAGATGAACCGGAGGAGCAAAATCAATGGGAGACCAGTTATGGATTAAGGGTGGACTTGTTGTCAGCAGTCGCATATCTACTTGGACCCATTTCAGGTGGGTATCGTTTATTCCATCTATTCTATTCCACAGCACTCATTGAAATCCAGCCTTGGTTCTGCTGATAATTGAAACACAGAATGACTACGTTCGATTTCACGGTCAGTTTGCTTCTTTAACCTTTTCTGTTATTCGAGCCCTGAGACGTGCAAACACAGCGTACCAATCCGCTCTTCTGAGTTCACCAATTCTCGTCCTCCGGATATTTGTCTCATTATTGCGATTTCCTTCCTGGGTACCGACGTTCTTGACGTTGCTGCTAGTCTGTTCAGCAATTTACATGGCGTATGTGTCTACCCTTACTCCGTTCGTTCTCTTTGCCCACATCCCTCACAGCTTTCAAGCATACCGCGATGCCTCACGAAATGGATTAGTTCACTACCAATTACCCATCGTCGGCGCAATTGCGGATAAATGGCTGCAAGAAGAGTAAATACCCCCATATCATTATTGTATACACAGACTCGAGATACAAAACCAGTCTGAATTCAAAGGCATGCTGAAGTAGTATGTGATACAAGAGCCCTGCCAAATCTAGAGACAGAAGCCCTCACACGTTGTCGACGCCGCCAGGATGACTGGCCTAAGGAGCGGTAGAAGAATGTTGGCAATCGCGTCGGTCAAATTCTCGCAAAAGTTGAGGACATCTTCCAGAATGCACTTGATCTCATAAACGACTAATCCATTAATACCATCAGCAGTGGGGATGTGACGGAGAAGAGAAAACCTACTCGGTCCAAGGATGGGACCCAGGATAGGGAGGTTATATACCAGAATGTTGATAGCGCTGAGGGCGTCCTTGTTGAGATTGACAACATCCTTGAGTAATGTTTCCAAGTCGTCGGATCGATCGTAGTCAGCGAGACCTTTATCCGCGCCAAGTTTAGATTGGAATCCAAGGAGATTGGTTTGAAAACCGGTTAACTCGTAGGCACATGCATGCTGAAAGTCGTAGTCATCATCGTCGACCGAGGCGGACCGTGCAGCCAGACCCTCTGCAAAATATAAGTAAGCACTGAGTAATGTGCGAGGGGACACACATACTCAGGTTGGAAGCATGCTTATTAGCTTGTGTGTAGAATGAAGTCAACAAACCAAAACTGTCGAAAACGTCCCGAGTAAGAATTGGCGGTGAAGCCATTGGAAAAGGATGCGTGTGATTGTGGGCGAAAGAGTGCTTTGTCCTGGTGTTCTTGACGGTCGAAGTAGGGGCAGCGGTAGCATTGTTGTGCGAGTAGTCAGCAGCCATTAGAGGGATAGGCGAAGCCAAAACCTGGGTTGGAGCGAAAGGTCTACCGGGCAAGACGACGAGATAAAGGGCGGCAAGAAGAATAGAGTGAGCGAGTGAGGGCATGGCTTGCGACTAGCGCTACAGAGGATAATTAAGATAGGAAAGTAAGGTAGGAGAGTCGATGGACGTCGAAAAGAGGGAAATATCTGAACTCGGTTTTCACTCCTTGGCCTCTTTATACTTTCAACGTTGATCCTTATTTGTCTTCAGTCGTCGCGTCGCGTCACGTCCGAATCACGTGATATATATATATAAATATAAAATCAACACACCAAAAAACCAAAAAAAAACGTAGCTGTCCATCAGGTGCCAGGCATCCAAAAGAAAGTGAGAGTTATATAACAACAGGTAGTAGAAGTCCAAATGAATGAGCAATCTCCAGAGTTGAGAATGTGTTTAGTGTGCGATGCACGATTTGCCGTCGTATGCGCGCCTAAAACCGGCAGCGCAGGTATAAACTAGATTGTGATCTGTTAGTGATAAAACAAATGTGCAAGTGCGAGAATGCATACTGATGCAAGCCCCCTGCTCGCACCCGACGTTCCATACACCATTGAGATCACTACAATCTTCACCTTCTCTAGTTGAGGCGCATCCACCACACGATTCCAGGTCTGCCTGAGTGTCGACGCACTCATAGTCTGAGCTAGTCAAACCTGGGATAGGGCAGGCATCAAGACCCATTGGGCAGAGGGTAATAGCACTGCGCGATTTAAGCTCGGAGCGCCGTTTATAGTGTCCGGAAGGCTGGGGTGGCGGTGTTGGGAACTGCGGGTAGCACTTGTTGCTGTTCTTATCCAAATCGCAGTCGCTGGGGCATTGAGGCGGCGGCGGTTTTGGTATGGTAGGCACACAACAGTCATTTTCAGAGTGATAATACCACGAATGACTTTGGCCACCATTAGGGCACTTGTCTCCCTGGGGTGGTGATGGCTTGGAAGGAGGGGACGAGGGAAGACAACAGCTCTTGCTATTATCAAAGACATTGTCCCACCTGTGTTAAAATGACCGTTAGTGATGTCGAGACGCCTGTGCTGATCAATGACCAACCAGAATTCGTTAGTCTTGCAACTTTTAGAATCATGGGCTAAGGCAAAAGGTGACAACGCAATGAGGAGGACGAAGCCAGTGCCAATGCGATTGATTAAAGCCATGGTGGGCATTGTCGGGAGTGTTCAACGAATGACTGGAAACCGAACGAAGGGGGACAAAGGAAACCTGGGGAAATAAAGTGACCATGATCACCTTTATATTATCGTCTAAAATATGAAACACAAAGATGACTGCCGCCCGAAGGCCGAGAAATGTTGATCACGATTCATGATATTGCATCAGAAGCTTACGCGTCAGAAGCTCGTCACGAGTCATCTTCCGGAGGTAATGCCTCCCCAGACAACATGTTGTCAACTTGAATCGATTCATTTTATAGGATTGTAACACAACACAACACAGAAAAGAATGTCCAAATTTGCTGAATGCCTCTGGGTCGTTGTTGTTCAGGACACTGGTTCACGGGAAGAAACTAAGCCCGCACCTAAGATTCTCCACCGAGTGCCTTGTGAAGGGCACGACTCGCAAAGTATCGCACATCCGCATCCTGATCATTTTTCTGTTGCTCCAACGCGGGAACGATCCTTGTATGCACAAGCTCATGTCCTTCGGGCGACTTTCCGTAAGATACCGCCAACACCTCCAGCGATTTCGCCACATTAAATCTGATATTTGGGATAGAGTCCGTCGCAAGATGAAGTAATGGCTCGATGATTTCCGCTCGAACAATATCCAGGTTCAGGGACGGAGATATGGTCTAGATATTTGCGGATGAATTGCGTCATCTAGAACACAGAACGGGCTAAAGGAGAATGGGGCGTACTGTGATAGCCTGCACGGTCGTCATCCTATATAGATAATTGGGATGTTGACCCATTCCCATTACTTTAGGGACGATAGCGACCTTGGCCCATTCGACGCCAAACACTTCTGTCAATTTCTTCAGGTTGACGGTGGCAGCTTCCCGTATACTGAACACAGTATCACCTAGCCACGACATGCACAAATTTCCGAGTTGTTCATCGAAAAATGGTTTGCCAAGTTGATTGGCCAATAAAGGTATATATTCGATGATGGCCTGCCGTACACGCCATGATTTGTCTTCGGCGAGTTCGACGATCGCCGGAAGCAGACTCTCTGACAAAAGGTCGATGCCGATCACTATCACGATTTCAGTTTGGGGTTGTCCTGCCCAAAGAAATAAACTTACCTTTGTTCACTGTCTCAAGTTTACTTATGATATTCAATCTAACTTCGGGGAACTCGTCCTTGAGCAAGTGCAGGAACAGCGGCAGGAGATGCTCAATCGTAGAGTCCTTTCCAAGCAGAGGAGCAAGACCGCTGATTTGATTGGCGAGGGCAGCCCGAACGTGCTGCGACGTGTCTTGCGATAAATCTCTTACACAAGGAACGATCTTAGCGAGGATGACTTCTTTGTCAAGGAGTTTGGAAAATCCTGAGTGGTTGGATGAGCAAAATTTGTGGCTTGAGGTAGGTAACAAAGTAATGCACACCTGGGATTTGTCCGGCACCAGCAGTCCTAACCTCGGCTTCATTATCTTTCAGAAGTTGCACGTACTGGCCAATTAATTCCTCCCTCACAAGTTCTACGCCGACGGCCTCTGCAAGCTGTGGACCAAGGTTGGGGGTCATGTCAATACTAATGTTGGCTGAAATTAACTGACCTCGTTGAAATGGTTTGCTGCCATATACCTCACTCGCCAGCTCTTGTCTGAAATGCTGTGCCTTACTTGCTTTAACAATTGTTCTTTCACTTCTGCAGGCGTCAACTGTTGCGCAATGACTATCAAGTCCTCGACGGTCAACAGACGAACTGAGTCTTGATCATCGGATTGCAGCCTGCGATATATCGGCAGTCCATCAGATAGGACGTGCGGTTTCGAGAAGTTCTGCAAAAGTGGCTACGTATTTTTTTTTTGAATGAGTCCCAAAGTCGATGGCCATTGACGAGAACACGATATAACTTACACCAAGCCATTTCGCAGCAGCTCGCCGAACCATGGGCGTGTCGTCCGACCCTAAGGCGGCAAACCCTTTGCGCAGATCTTCCTGAATCGCGGGTGAGACTTTGGCGTATACTGGCGGATACAAAGCCGCAGAGGACGTTCGCGCCGTGAACCATTCACCCTGCGAAAGGCGTTTCGTCAAAGGAATGTAATATTCTTCGATTTGAGCTTGTGAAAGAACGGCAGATATTTTGGTGATAGACTCTGCTGCCTATGAAAATTCAGGATGGGCAGAAAGACGATGAGTTGACTACAACATGCGACTCTAAATGAGACGACAAGGCCACACCTTATCTCTGACTAACGTCTCCTCGACCGCCGACAGATTTTCCAAAGGTCCTAACAATATATGGGCGTACTGTTTTCCACCAATGTATTCCTCGAAATTTCTCCCTAATTCCTCGGCTAATGCAAGCAATACTTCGTCTTCATCATCCACAGAGTCTTGAAGGAACGGCACGAGTTCCTCCCGCGCACGGTCAGGTCCCAACGCCAATGCAATGGTAGGAATGCTGTGGATAGCATTCAGTCGTAATTGAACATCTTCTGAACGTAGCTCATCCATAAGGATGGCGATCGGCGCAATCTGAGCAGTCATTAGCTACCCAATGACAAGTGCTCTACAGAAAGAAAAACACACATCGTCTGCCTGAAATCCAGGGTCCATGATAGACAGGTGCTATTCCGATATCAGAGATATGAAGTAGAGATGAGATTCGAACACGAGAAAGGCGGTGATATTTGGAGTACACTGGCAGGAACTGAAGTTGTTGTCAGCACGTGCTAGACTTGTAATGCCACTGGCACAATTTACATACGCTGATACAAAAAGTAAACGATTTCTTTTCAAATATAAACAGTTATTATGAATGAATAAGGGCACCATAAGGTGGGGCGAAAACGATGGCGAGCACGGAAAGAGTCTAGGTAGCGACCGTTGTTGGGCGTAGCCAATCAAATCAACTGATTCAGAAGTGCGAGCAAACTAACAGCTTGATGCTGAGCCAGTCAGTAATAATCATATACCCATGATGGGCATATTTTTGTGGTGTTGGTGATATCGTACGTATACTGGTCTGCAGTCTTGACAAAGTCCGATATTGAAGCGCAGGTTCAATGGTCAGATCTTCAAGATAAGCGACGATATGCCCTTCGAGCGAACCCAAGATAGAATTTGCCTACAACACCCCAAGGTACTAGTATACTCTCAACGCTTCGGTCCCCCACTACTGACTGGACTTGCTATCATCAGGGTGCATCCGCTCAATTATTATTATATGGAGCGACTATCATTTCTTGGAAAGTCGACACAGTCGAGCGTCTGTTCGTGTCTTCGAAAGCTCTTCTAGACGGCTCCAAGCCTGTTCGTGGAGGTATACCTATCGTCTTCCCATGTTTCGGTGCGCCTACCCACCCCGATCATGCACACCTTGTCCAGCATGGGTTTGCCAGGAATGAGGTATGGATGTTCGATGGTGTCGTCATGGATGATGACGCTGGTGTTTCTGTAAGATTGAGTGTGCAGATATCCATATGTACCACCGTCTCAGTGGCTAATACTAGTCTTATAGCTCTGGAGCCCACGCCGAAAATTAGCGCCATATACGACAAACCTTTCCATCTGACCTACGTGGTCACTTTGTCAGAACATCAACTTAGCACAGATCTCCACGTCAAAAACACATTAATTTCGATCGACTATCCATCCCCAAATCTGGAATTCCAGGCTCTTTTCCATAACTACATCATGGCACCGTCCCACGATGTCCTGATCACCTCGCTGCAGCACAAGGTCTACTATGACAAAACAGAGCCCACGGAGGACGGAAAGGCAAAGGCAAAGGTTGAAGATAGGGCTGGTGTAGATGTCAGAAATTTCACGGATTCGATCTATGAGAACACTGCACAGAAACACGAGGTGACATGGCCTAGCGGTGGGATTGAGGTAAGATCGACGGAGCTCAAGGACCTCGTGGTGTGGAATCCACAGGAAGGTGGGAAAAAAATGGTTGATATGGAGGAAAATGGATGGTAAGGCTTTAATTGTGTCTGGTCGTCCCGCTCCTGATGTATTTCCAGGGAGAATTTTGTATGTGTAGAACCAGGATATGTTCGAGGTTTCGTGACAATCGAACCCGGCAGGACTTGGATCGGACAACAGGTTCTCTCTGTGATCCACAATGAAAGGAAGGTCGACCTATTACCGTAGTAGCGTAGTCCCCCAAGCATCACGTGATTTGCCTCGGACCATGCCAGTGAACACCATGAGTTTGGACTCGGAAGTCGAGACGTTGCGTGTCCAAATCAACCAGATTGATTATACGGTTACTCCACCTGGATTCCTCGACAACTCTGAATCGACTCTACAGCGGGTGCCCATCATCCGAATATATGGAACGACATCGACCGGAAAGACAGCTTGTGTACATGTACACAAAGTGTACCCATATTTTTTCGTTGAATACACTGACAGCATGAAACCAGATAGTGGTCAGTATCTTACTCCTTTCAGATATATACCTCTGATTCTCTAGTCAGTGAATCGTTATATTGCTAAACTGACGCACTCGCTCAATCATGCCATTGCTATCTCCATGAAACGCAATCCCCACTCTCCCAAATCTCAATTTGTTCGCGCCATTTTGCTCGTGAAAGGCATACACTTTTACGGGTTCCATTATGGCTATTCGCCGTTTTTGAAGATTCTCATCGCTAACCCAGCCTTGATCAGCCGTGCCGTCACTATTATGCAGTCCAAGACTGTCATGGCGACACGCTTTCGAGTGTTCGAGAGTCATCTCAGCTACATCTTACAATTCATGTGCGATTTCGGTCTATATGGCTGTGGGTGGATTGAGCTTGGTGAAGTCTGGCAACGCGGGAATGAAGGAGACGTCGAAGATGATGTCCAAAACCAAGGATGCGGACATGAGGGTTCTATACCGTTCAAGCTCTCGCCTCATTTTCGCCAATCACGTATGTCCCTCGAAGTCGATGTTCCATCCCATCAAATTCTTAACAGGCGTCTTCTCACTGCTCGAAACATACACGACAAGCTTGACATTACCACTCTGCCACTGCCTGCAGAGCCTCTCGTTCCTAGCGTTAAAGAATTATGGGAGGACGAGCGCTGCCGCCGTCGTGCCAATGGCCTCTCACCTTCCCCCATAGTTCCTGTCGATCCGAGTGAAAAAACCCGAGGAGCTGGTGGGGAGTGGGTTGCGGAAGCGAGATGGTGGGAGGAGATAAGAAAGAGAATCGAAAAGGAGAGGTTTAATGAAGTACCAGCGAAAGATGCTGGTGAGAGCTGGGAGAGGTGGGTTATGACGAGTTTTGAAAGCGTGGAGGCGCTTTGGGAGGACCGGTGGAAAGTTTGGATGCCGGCAACTCGAACTAGAGACACGAATGAAGTCCAAGACGATAAGAAGGTGGAGAACCCATTCGGAAGTGCAGGATTGTCTGGACATACAAGTGTTGGCATCGATGGGAAGCCGGATGTCGATGTTGACGAAAATATGCTGTTGAGTCAAGAGATGAGCCAACTGGTTGAGCGGGAGGAAGCTGAATGGGAGAAACTAATGGGAGACTCCCGCCCAATTGGTGATGGGTACGATGACGGACCTTCCGATGATGAAGATCCACTCGATTTTGAAGACGGTCCATCTCCCGATTTGCGGGAAGATACCCACGCCGACCAAAACGGACAGATCCAGGGTACCTCAAGGTCAGTCAGCAGTGTTATTAGTAGACATGGCAAATGGCCTCAATCAAGGTCATGCAGTACGTCGGATCCATTTCAGATTTCTCCCGGACAATACCCTCGCAAGCGGTCCAATGTCTTTTGGATCAACACAGGGTAAGTCTGCACCTACCTCCCGTCAATGCACACGAATAATCCATGACCAGGCCACGCGGCTCTCGTGCATCATCAGTCGTTTCTAGTGGGCCAAGTACACCCACAAGGTAACAGCCTGTCATTTAGATCTTGTCTGTCTATTGATCACGTCTCCAGGTCTCGAAAAATGCAGAAAGATATTCTACTCTTCAAATCTCCTACGACGACACCGGCAAGGTATTATATGTTATCAGTGACAGCTCCAACCCACCGCTCATATCAGGACAAGGAATCATCCGTCGCTCATTCCAACAGTTCCTGCCCCATATATTTTCGCAGAAAATGAAAACATACAACCTGAAGCTCTGGATGCATCTCTGGAATCCCCCCAGTATGTTTGTAGGTGCTTCCGTATACATTGTTCGGTAGTTGACCATTGGATCCAGGTCGCTCGTATCACCACGGGACTCCGAACAGGTTCCTATACCAAGTTCAAGACTAGTCCACGCCCGTTGCATAGAGCCAAGCGGCAGATCTTCCGCGACCCCAGGACTCGATGATACAGAGGCGGACCAAAGTTCCGAGATAGACTATACATACGACAATGAAGAAACCAGGCTTTTGAAGAGACGCAAGGTCCGATCCGCGGACGGCCGTGACACTTATTCATCCTCCTTCTCGAATCCAGTGTCTTCATCTCCCGGCTGTGCGCCCTTTGGAGTATCAATCGTACCCGTTTCTATCCCATTTTCTGCTAGGAATACCTTGAATACCAAGGCCTACGTATATTTTCCGGAGCCTCCTTCGACTTCAGAGCTTTTGAAAACCGTCAATCAATTTAACATACAGAGCAAGGTCTATCGTGATCCTTATTACTCCAAGGAACATGACGCCCCAGAAAAACCGAAGGAATACGCAGGGTTGCTATATCACCTTAGAGGTGGCCAAGGGCTAGCTGTCCTCGAGGAATGGAACCATGGAGCTGAGTCTCAGCGAAGGAAGGTCAAAGATAAGGGACCGGCTTTCCGGACACTGGACGCAGCTGGTGTTGGAGGGTGGGAGTACGCGAGCTCTCCGCCGAGTGTGAGGGAGGCTCAGAGGTGGCTCAAATCGGATGCAGCCAAGTCCTTTTTTGGAGACGAACGATCAAACATACGATCTCAGGTTAGCTTTCGAAGTGGGAAACGAGATTTAAGGTCCTGACCCCGTCCGATTCAGATCCGAGGACCAACTCAAACCAACCTTTACGGTCTGAAAACCACGCCGGCCGTGTGTTGTGATGTAGCCATGCGCATAAAGCAGAATATGACCGTGTTATCCCTGGAGGTCTTTGGTAAGCCGCATATATTTTAGATTCGCAATAAACTGACCCTGTATCAGCTCCAACTCGTGGTGATCTCGTTCCCGATTCAGACATTGATGAGATCGTGGCTGTTTTTTATTCATTTCAGGGACCTGCCTTCACCGTGGATAACACAGCGGATATTGCACATGGCAAGGTCGTCATTGAAAGCGAGAAGTTTGCTCCCAAAAGATTACGTGATTTTCAAATGGATATCGTTTCCAGCGAATTGGAATTATTGAACCGTGTTGTGGATATTGTTGTGGATTTGGATCCCGATATAATTGTTGGGTGGGAAATTCAGGCTGCGTCTTGGGGTTATTTAAATATCCGAGGCCAACAATACGGTTTGCGCCTTACTCCGTGTACCGCTGCCCTCGTACTCACTCATATCGACCGCCTAGGTTTTGATATTGGTGATTTGATATCTCGTGCTCCCCCGAGGCCCTTCCAGGGAGGGGTGGACCAGTGGGGAGCGAGGAATACTTCCACTTTCAAGGTCGTCGGTCGGCATGTGTTCAACTTCTGGAGAATCATGCGTGTCGAACAAACTCTCAATATGTACACTTTTGAAAACGCCGTGTTTCATCTGCTTCATAGAAGGTACGTCCATTCACACAAATTTCGCTAACAATGCCCACCGTTGGAAATTCAGGGTTCCCCGGTATAGTTTTTTGACTTTGACAGAATGGTACACAAGCACAGTTCCTGCTCACAATGCACGGGTTATTCGATACTTCTCTGACCGCACTTCAATGATTATCGAAATGCTAGAAGAAGGCGAAACAATTACTAAGAACGCGTGTGTGCGTCATCAGTTCAAGTTTCATAGCTAACATGTTGCTATTAGGGAATTTGCTCGTGTTTTTGGTGTCGATTTTTTCTCTGTCATCAGCCGTGGATCTCAGTTCAAGGTAGAATCGTTCATGTTCCGAATCGCGAAACCGGAAAGCTTTTTATTGGTGTCACCCAGCAAACAAGATGTTCGCTTTCATGTTTTTTTTTTGTCATCTCCGCTATGATAATCTGACTTAAATTTGTCAGGTTGGCAAACAGAATGCCGCAGAATGCATGCCTTTGATCATGGAGCCCCTTTCCGGTTTCTATCCGGCGCCGCTTCTTGTGCTAGATTTCCAATCACTGTATCCGTCGATCATGATCGCCTACAATTATTGTTACTCTACATGCCTTGGACGTGTGGTGGATAGTAACGGTCGCAGCAAACTTGGCGTGGCAGAACTTAATCAACCTGTTGGCCTTTTGGATAGTCTACGAGACCATATCAATGGTGAACGATACCATTCTACCCAGCGTTCATTATTAATGTAGCCTTGCCAGTCGCCCCAAACGGCATCATGTATGTGAAACCGGATGTACGCAAAGGGTTATTGGGACGAATGCTGGCGGAGCTGCTAGAGACAAGGGTTATGGTCAAGCAAGCCATGAGGGGCGTTAAAGAAGATAAGGTGATCTCGTTAAAACTTCCCGAGCCTCGAGATCGTGTCTAATAGAGACATCCAGGCTCTCAAAAGAGTGCTTGATGCTAGGCAACTTGGTCTCAAATATATTTGCAATGTTACATATGGCTATACAAGCGCTACTTATTCTGGCCGCATGCCTGCTGTCGAAATTGCTGATAGTGTCGTACAAAGCGGTCGCGAAACCCTCGAGAAGGTACTTCCTGTCTATATACCTCCCGCTCCTGAGTTCATCAATATTTTCAGGCCATACGTATCATTCATTCCACCCCAAACTGGGGAGCGAAAGTCGTGTATGGGGATACCGACTCCTTGTTCATCTATCTACGAGGAAAAACAAGGGAGCAAGCGTTTAGAATCGGTCATGACATTGCCGAAAGTATCACAACACTAAATCCTGCTCCAATAAAACTAAAATTCGAAAAGGTGTTGGATGCATTCTCGTTTGTAAACATTTTCGAGCTAACTGAACTAGGTATATTTGCCATGCGTTTTAATGGCAAAGAAACGCTATGTCGGGTTCAAATATGAAAGTCCTGACGACATAGAACCTGTGTTTGATGCTAAAGGAATCGAGACTGTACGTCGCGATGGCATCCCAGCACAACAGAAAATAGTAGAAACTTGCCTAAAGTGAGGGGCACTTCCGAAAATTTCCGAAAATTTCTAACACAGTGCCCCAGAATACTTTTTCGCACTCAGGACCTCTCGGAGGTTAAGGAATACTGTTGGAGCTCGTGGAGCACAATATTGCAAAATAGAGTGTCCATTCAAGATTTTATGTTTGCCAAAGAAGTAAAAATGGGGACGTATAGGTGAATCTCCGTGTCCGCTCTTTCGGTCAAAAACTCAATTCCTACGAAGCGATAAAGTCCTACCTCCGCCAGGTGTAACTGTGGCAGGCCGACAGATGATGATAGACGGAAACTATGAACCTCAATACGGAGAACGTGTCCCATATGTGATCACCCGAGGGGAGCCTAATTCAAGACTGGTCAGTAGAGCGATAGCGCCACATGAATTGCTGGAAAACAAGTAAACTGCAAAAAATTCTGAACGAAATAATCTCCTGACCATGAGATGCAGCCACAATCACTTGGATGGTGCATACTACATTTCAAGAGTATTAATCCCGCCGTTGGAACGAATCTTCAGTCTCGTTGGTGCGGACGTTCGCAGTTGGTACGACGAAATGCCGAAGACGTTCAGAACTGACCAATCTGGCACGAGTGTTTCGTCCCCAAGTAAAGACCAAAATAGATTCAAGATCGACGAGCACTTCCATAGCTCGGAGTGTCTCATTTGTGGTGGATTAACACCGGAAGGCAAGCGTGCTTTGTTTCATGCCATCATACCCCATCGCTGATTTTTCAATTTCAGGCATTTGTGACATGTGTCGCTCAAATCCCCAAGTGACTATTACCAGTCTTCTATGGCGCATACAATCTGGAGAAATGCGACTCTTGAATGCCCAGAGGACTTGCGCATCGTGTACAGCTTCAAGACCCACAGATGAGATAAAATGCGAGAGCTTGGACTGCCCCTGGCTGTTCGAAAGGAAGCGGAGCTTAGACAAGATGGAATTTCTGGGCCTCCTTCGGGAATATCTCGGAAACTCGTGGGATTAGTCAAGTCGCTGGCACCGATAGCTCCGGGTATCCAGCGGTTCGTAGAAACCAAGTGCGTCAACTTCTACGTTACTTTCAATTTTGGTCAATTTTGGTACTAATTAGACAAAGGCCCCATCCTCTAGTCTGTGGGATGTGGTCCTGTGGATACATTGATACTATATCTTGTTCTGTAGTTTGCCGGGACCCGTCTGGGTACAGGTGTCCCGTCGTCTTTATTATTCCGCCACGTCTGACTTGAAGGTCGACAATCTGACAAGGGCGTTATAGCACGGGGGTACTGGAGCACGGGGAAGCCAGGCACGCGTGCACGGTCATACATATCGATCATGTGTTCTTTTTGGGTCGTTCAGGCTTGACTTGAGTTGGGGATTTTTTTAGGTGAACACTCTGCTGGCAGCTTGGAAGTATTGTGGCAATATACCATTCCCTTTCAATATTTTTACTGCCCTGTGATGAAGTCATATGGAAGGCAACTTAGGCAAGTGCATTTGAATCGAAGACGACAAACCATTATAGTGCGTCCTTTACATCTGATATCACAAATATGCCCTCTGTGAAATCCATGGGAAACTTTGCGCTTACAACAGGTGCATAATTGTATGTCGTAAAATAACAGTTACGCAGACTGATATGGTTCAGGAGCGGTAACCGAGTCTGACTGACTTGGCATAGCGGCAGGGACGATATGCTTCGGATTTGCTACAGGACTCTCTTCGTTCACAGTTTGATATCCATCGCGACCAGATGTACTAGTGAAGCCTCCCGGCATGGACCAGACTACGCAGTCCGAGAGGTTAGCGACTGAGAATGTGACACCGTATTTCCTACCTGTAGGACCGCTCAAATCGCCTCCTCTGATGCCAAGTCCACCGAACTGTGCTCCTCTTTCACGAAGAGCACTTGCAAACACCAGAAAAGTCGGAAACTATGTTCCGAGCGGATAAGTCGACTATTCCCGCATTCCTGGCAATCTCGAACGAACCTTCAAAACTAATATCATGACTGTGAGAAGTCTTACGAAGGCGTTCTGCTCGTTCTGCACCATCCACAATATGTCGAAGAGTGCAGAGGTGCCAAGCAAACCCGTGAACTGTAAACGAGTTTAGTCAGTGCTCTCACTGCAAGATATCCTTCCTCGCCATCTGCAAACTTTGGACTGCATCTGTGCTGTCCAGCCCATTGGCAATTGTTCCGAACAAGAATATAGCGAGATTATATGGTGGTGCCGTGAATGGGCTGACGAGAAAAGCCAACGCCTGCGTTGGAAAATGGTCCTTTTCTTTTAAAATACTATAGATTCAACGAATGACTCACCGTCTCTACCTGGACTAGCTTGGATGGGTCAAGGCCCTGTATGAAGTCGGCCATCTATTAGCGTTTGAATGGAACAGCAGTACGCCCGCGCTTGTGGTGATCACGTGTTCAACCATGGTCGCGGCATTCAAGTTTGACACGCTGTTCCCTGCGGATTCCCTTGAGTTCTGTCCGCACCCTAGTGCCCAAAACATATTTGTATGCGGGACTTACAGCTTATACGAGCCAGAACATGTAATTTCCGGGCCAGAAAATCTCAAGATGGAGCACCAGCGAAAACAGCACAGACGAGGTACATGTCTTGTGTTTGAGATTTCATACGACTATGAGGGAGAAAGCGTAGGGCAAACGTAAGGAACTGCACTCGTTATTCATAAAAATCACCACCTCTTGCTTCTATGCAGTCGACAAATACAAGAGATCGCATTACCTGCGGTCCTCGACATGAAATGGTGAACCAGATTCTCCTCCCCGCTCAGAGTAGAAAGCGACTCAGAGTACGCAGGTGTCATAGATCTTCCTCGACAACCCCGATCCTGGGCATTGCTGATTCCGAAGGGAATGTCACTTTACATGAATGGCGAGAAGAGGAGGTTCATTTCTTATTGCCTCTACATGATCATAATCTCATCTATGAAAATGTCATCGTACAGAAGCAGATGTATCCCACGGCGTCCATATCATGCGCACCCTCGGACGTTCTGTGCTTGTCTCTAGACTGGTCGAACCGTCGGTCACCCACAAAGTGCGAAATCTGGCTGCATGGAATCTGGCTCGCTGACCATTTCTCAGTGATATTGGATCCCTGGTTGTGTCATTATCGAATGGGTGCCTCTGCCTCTTACGTCCGACAGAGGCAGTATTATCCGTGACTGACAAGTGGCCTGCTCATGATTATGAGCCGTGGATCGCTGCCTGGAATTATTGGGACACCAACATAATCTATTCCGGTGAATTACTCTGTGACTTGTCCTTGTATGACCAATATGAAACGGATCCTTTCAGGTGGTGATGATTTGAAGATGAAAGGTTGGGATACACGGCAAGGGTTCTCACAACCTTTTTTCGTAAATAGCCGGTACAAACTTTCATCCCATTAAGTTGTGGAGATTTGCCAATACCCTTCTTTAGGTTCGACGCAGGAGTGACAACAATTCATTGTCACCCACACATCGAGCACCTCGTAGCCGTAGGCAGGTCAGTAACCTTCCATCCCAATTGTCAACCGTAATACTGCATCCCATGCAGCTACGACACCACTGTCCGCCTCTTCGACACCCGTAAACCCCTAGTTCCGCTCAGACAAGCTGAAGTGGGAGGGGGCGCCTGGCGCGTCAAATGGCATCCCTCCGCCGACCGCAAGGGTGATTTGCTCGTAGCCTGTATGCATGACGGCTTCAAAGTCGTGCGGTTTGATCTAGGTGAGACGATGGGATTGCTGGGATGGGAGGTTATGAAACGTTTCGACGCACATGCATCCCTGGCTTACGGTGTAGACTGGTCTTTCGCGGAGGACGAGACAGAGACGACGGCGGTGGGCAGTTGTTCATTTTACGATCACACTTTACAACTGTGGGAAGGATAAATGGACGGCTAATTGCCAGTGTACCAATTCCTCAAATCCAGGTAAAATGAGACACTCACCACCCAACACGCTTGCAAACAGTGAACGTATCTATATTCTCTTCGAAAAAAAAAACACCAAATGTAATCGAATACTGGATAGTATGTTCAAGATAACTTGCGACTGCAAAATGTAGCGATTAGTTTATGAACGAGATAGGACTGTAGTCAACTGGCGAGATGCTTAGCCAGGGCCCTATGGAAACACCAAATGGAATAGAGATACGGCCCCGGGCTAAAATCTGAGGATACTAATACGAAGTAACCATAAATGTCAAGTAGATGGAATGATAGGTTCTAGCGGGTATACAGGTGTATGCGGGCCAATAGGATCCTGCCGTTTCTGTTTCCAAAAGCCTGCATTTGGCCCTTTTGTAATGAAAGCCAGTGTCCAGCGAGAAAGCCCACGAAGTGAGCCGGGATTGTGCGTCGCGGTCGTTAACAGATAGGCAAGAGACACAATGAAAGCGAGTCTTTAAATCATCACGAAAAGACTGTTCAGTAAGCGACCCTGGGTGCACATGCCACAACGAACCTCTCAACCACTCTAATTCCTGGATTTCCACGTCTCACCCATGTATCAGGCAACCACGCCCGGACGGCTCTTGGCAGCACATAAAGCGCCATCTCGCCTCTCCGCCGCCCATTCTCTATCCAGATACTACTTCCGCACATCATACACCCAACCAGTACGCATCCATACGGCCCATCCCAGAAGTCATGCGATATCCAAGGGAAGATGCGGGCAAGGAGCAGAGTGCGCGTCAGGCAGACTGCGAGCCAATAGGTGGAAACAAAGGAGGATAGGAATGCTGCACTGCGGGCCACGGCAAAAAACGTGAAGAGCATGCGGCGTGGCCGAAGGATTGTATGGGGACGTGTGAGGAGAATGGGGAGGAGGTGGGCCTGGGAACTTTTCGTTTTAGTTGTGGTGTATGGCGACGGGACCCAGGCAACACTCACGGGTAGATGGATAGCAATGGCCTCTAAGAACGCTTGGGAAAACCTCACAAAAACATTGGCCTTACAGGAATCACCAAGGCCAATCCTCGCGGCAACACCTCCATGTACTATTTCGCAAGGGAGACCACCGACGTTCAACCTACCGCTGACGCCAATCGTTTTCCATATCGCATTGGCATTAGGCCCACCATATGCAGGAAGAATTCCAGGATCACCCCAAGACGCAGAAAGACCGAGGTCTTCCGCCAAGGTCGTGAGAAAGTGCGACTGTGTGGGAGATCCAGTAATGTATGACCACTGTTTGGCACGAATGGCCTGAAGGGTCTTAATGAGACGGCCGTCGACATTAGCTAAGGTTCTAATCCTGTGAATGGCTTGACATCCGGCAAATGATGATACGAGAAAATGGCACGACGAACCATTTAACGTAAGAACGAGGGAGCCTGGCAAGGAAAAAGAACGTATTCGTGTTTCAGTGACTCTACCGTGACGCTTCAGTCAACGGGAGAGAGAGGAGCACCTTTGAGGCTCATAGAAAAAACACCACATTATTCTAGTTGATTTCAGAAAAGATCAGTATACGAATTGGCGATACATGAGGAGCAATGGACCTTGCACTGCATGCCCAAAACACGAACGCATCAATCTGTGTGGTGAGACGCTGTCTCTTGCCACTCGATTCCTGTTTCCTCTTCTCTTTCTCGAGGGTTTCTTCCGGGATATCCAATTTGACGTTCAGTTCACCGATACACTTGGTCGTACGGGTCATGTCGGACCTTTTGAAAACGAAACATTGAACCAACGCGTCCATCGCACGGACCATTAGTAAAAGCGTCAGATCCAACGTCGGTGACGGCCGAGGGGCTGATTTTACTGAAGACAGCCGAAGACGATAGGAACGGTGACGACCAGCCTGCAGCAAAATAATCGCAAGAGACGAAGATATCATATTTGATATGAAGGTTCTTTGGTAGGTCGGCAAGGTATTGATTTTCGCCAACCGAGAACTTCTATTAGGGCTGGCCTCATCTTGCGATTTTGACCGAGGAGATGTATCCAAATCCCATTCACTCAACATGGTCCATAAATGCTGTAGGGCTGCCCCTCCGCCAATCGCAATCGTGAAGGCAAAGGCAAACCCGTCCAAGGCCAGCTCTCTCTTCAACACCTCCCTGAGACGACTGCTCCGATTTGCTACACTGTGTGAAAGTTTACTGTGAGGGTATACTGTAGACGTTATCAGTGGAACTAGGGACGACCCAAGAGAGAGGGAAACTGAGAGGGCGTAAGTGCGTAGCGCAATTTGAAGGGGATGGGATGGGTCCTCTGGTAGCCCAAGGTTCGGCTTAAGTCTGTTTGACCAGGCCTTGGAGTTGGACGGTAAGACCATTGAGGACAGGATTAATTATTAATTGAATAATTGAGGGTGATTCTATTTGGCACCCTGGGTGCACTAATTTCCCACGCACCCCTTTCCTTATATAGTGATAGCTAAGTAGAATAAATCGAGTTTAAAAATTATTTTACACAAGTCTAATCATCAAATCCTTTTGCGGGTCGCTCGCTGTTGAACATGGTTCCGCTCATCTCCTCATTTTCTTCTCCTCCTATTTGTTCCTTTGTTTGTTCAGTCACATGCTTCAGGCATATCGTCTTGTCCCCTCCCCCTCAGTCGTTGGTTTCCACAACCTCTGAGGTATGCCCTTTTCTTTTCCCTCCTTTTCCATTTAGCTTATGCACTCCTAGAGATCTCCTTTGTCATAGGTAGTGTTATATTAGTCGTTGTCTTCCACAACCTCTGAGAGATCTCCTTTGTCATAGTTGCTCTGCTATAGGTTATGAGCCCCGCTTAGCAACTCAAGCAACTTTTTTCAAAACAGGTCTGTAGTTGACTTTTTTTTTCTCTGCTGTGTCCTCGGTGACCTTATTGCGTGTCCACACCGTTTTGCAGACATCAAATTCATCCTTTTATCCTGCATATATCCATCCTTTTTCAACATGGTTGCTCCTGCGGACTTCACATATCCTGTAACTACTTCAATTCCGATCCTTCTTGGCAAAACAAACTTTGTTTCTTGGAACCGTTCTGTAATAACAATGTTGTATGGTGGTGGATGTGGTGATATGTCTGTGACGCCAGAATACCTGAACCCAATATGTTGTTTGACCCGGAACTCGGGCTTGTGTATGTGCTGGTGATGCCTGAGTATGGTGTTGCCGCCACTGTTGCCCAGATCGCCGCCCACACAAAATGGATTTGCAGCGATGCCATCACACTACATATTATCACTTCATGCCTAGACAACGGTATCGGCCATCTAATTCCGGGCCCTTTTGGCCCACATGGAAGGACAATGGCTCGCAACACATGGCAATTGCTGAATCATGAGTTTAATTCCTCTTCTTTTGCACATACATCAGTAATCAAATCTGATCTTAAACATACTTGTCTGGGCACTGACATGGATCAGTACATCTGTGTGTGGAACGAAGGGAGAACAGCTTTGTATAATGCGGGTGACCCGATGCATGAAGATGAGTGTATTCGGGGTTTTCTGGACGGCCTTCCCCATACTCCTGATTGGCACCCTTTTGTGGATTGTGCATTGGACCATCTCGAGGATGACCCACTTGGCTTGACATTCAGAGACATAGCTGAACACACACACCGTGTTGCCACTTGTGATATGATCTACAAACATGAAAATACTTTCATCTACATGAACATCGACAAGTCCACCACCAATCCTTTCACTCCATGTGTCATGACGTGACTTTTACCCCTATCTAGTTTCCTTTTCGAACATTCTTTCGTCCTATTTTGG
>QLPF01001158.1:0-16605 GCA_003314045.1 Hygrophorus pudorinus
ACCATGAAGGTCATATGGCCCAGATTGGGCTCAATAATGGGCCTCGTCATGCCCGGGTCCTTGGCCGGGCTAAAAGCTTCACCAAAAAGCTTGACACAGCCACTATGGTTGAGCATGATAGTGAAGTTATTGGTGCAGTGAGCCTTATGTGGAGTCTGGTGAAGACAATGATGCCATCAGAGGTAGTTGAGGATGTTGAAAGATGTTTCGATGCACAGGGATTGCCACAGATGGCAACAAGAAATATTGAGCAAGGTAATGTCAACTTGAATTTAATACTGGGGTCTCACAGAATTAACATCCTTACTAGGTGAAGGTTTTTATATTGAGCTTCAAGGCAAAAAATATGAGTTTCAATATTCTACACAGGGACCTCCTGAGGCGTATATGTCCCAGGGTTATTCAGCGTGAGAGTTTATAATTTTTGGTAAAAGTAGTTTTCTCATTTTTCTTTAGCTGGAGCCATAATGATCCTGCCTACTGCAAATATGCATTTTCCTTCTGTGTTGGCCAGGAACAGCCAAGTACAGCCTCTGCCCATGGGCACACATTACGGTCTGCCAATAAAACAGGGATACCCAGCACTCCAGCCAGTGGGGCGTCTTTTGTTGATGTCTCATTACGTGTTCTTGTGAAGCCTGCTCCAGCAACAATTAGATGCTTCAAACCTGATCATCTACATGGAACCACAGTCACCCAGGGCATTCTCAACAGGACCATCACTGTGGCATTTTCCCAGAAGGTTGCTGATGCATACCAGGAATTGCTCAATTCGGTGGATGGAATGAAGATTGTGTCGAAGGATGGTGCTGGAGAAGGTTTTAGAGCAACAGCATAACATTACTCTCCTGTACATGTGTAGGAAATCTGAAACCACTTATATACATCTGTAAGACAAATCTTATCGTAAATTTATTGCTAGAAAAATCTATACATTGACCTAGCAACAGCCACGCAGCCACAGTGTTACAATGTCAGTATCGTCAGCACTGCCCATCAAAGCTTGAACCTCTGCATCAAGACTGTGTAACTGGTGGGGTAGAAAAGGTCCAGATGGTGCATCTAGGGTGACTTCATTAAGAACCTCAGGAGGACCAATGCGGCCTACCCATGATGCTGATCCTTCATCACCTGCACCACTTGAATGGTGTGATTGTAGCAAGCGCTCATCACGAAGTCCCTCCCAATCTACACCAAAAACTTCAAGTTCTTCATCGGACATGAAATCACCAGGGGGTAGCTGATCTCCATGGACACCATGGACAAACATGTCAAAGCCAAACATATCTGCAGGTGAACGGTTTGGGCCATTACGAATTTGCATAGAGTGCTGGTTCCATGATTCAGCAAAAAAATCAAGCTGCTGGTTGATGGTCATAAGGAATAGATGATGCAACAGCCAGACATGGTTGGTGCTGTTAATGTCAAGACCATGACGGAGTTCCAGTAAAGTAAAGTGGTCGGCCCAGGTAGCACCCACTTGCGCTGTGACAACAACCCATAACCGCTCAATCCGAATGTTATGGACACTTCTAATAATAGGAAATCGGTATACAGACTGAGTGAAACTAAATGGACCTACTGGCCCCAGATATATGACCCCCGCTGTTCCCCACGGTTGGCTTCCATCCACGCTGCTACCAATAAATTTTCTGTGCCATGATCACCACGTAGCCTGCATGGGACACCATACTCTGTAGCAGCAGCAAGAAAAAGATTCAGAACAGTTTGCGATGTATTATTGTCACTACCACGAAGGCCAGTGATAAGACGTGAATAGCCATCAATAAATCCATGTATCACAATCCCCCAGCGGATCAAACCTAGCCAGTAGAGTGACAAATGGTAAGAGCTTCAAAAAGAACTACACTTACCATGCTGCCCATCATGGTGCCACAGAGAATTTGGTCCAGGAACAGAGTAAACGCGACATCGTATTCTGATACACTGAAAAACACGCTGTACTGGGTCGATACGTATCAACAACAGCCGAATGTGCTCCCTTGGAATACAATGACCCAGACGTAAAAGCATTCCATCAAGCATTGTGACCCCAGCCCTGCGGTAGTGTGTTTTCAGCCGCAATATCAGTGTGTTGAGTTCGTTTTCATTGAGATTGGAGAGAGGACAGGTGAATAATGCCACCACACCACCATTACCACCCATTCCCTGGTCTACCAGCTCCAGATTTGGATCTAGCACAAACATTAGTTTCACTATCTGATATGTGTTATCAAGGACTGGACATCACCTCTAAAATTCACAGGCAGAGGGTCAAGTAGATCATCGCTCTCGACAGCTGTACTGGCTGCAGGCTGGGGATCCTGCTCAGAATCTGAAAGATGGGATGCAAGTGATGGAGGAAAGGCCTGCGGTGCAGCTATTCCGTGTTCTATCAGGGCATTTCGTACAGTTGACCTGCTCACATGCAGAAACCGGCTAATACTCGCTGTTGACCGCAAGGAGTAGGCCCATCGAAGAAAATCTGGATCGATATGGATGGAAGGGCGGCCTTGCCCACCTGTGTGCATCACTTCGATGATTACTGGCCTTCCATGGTGTGATGCATCGAGAACTTCCTGGCATTGTAATCGAATATCATTCTGCATACCAGTTATATTTGATTGCAGCATCTCAAGCTCAGTGCCATCCGAGTCGAAAATATGAGAATACTAGTTATAGAAACATGAAAGTAATTTGAATGATACTAATTTAGAGAAAACAGAACAGCTAACCTCATTGACCAGCACTAAATACTCGTCTAAATCATCGCCAAGTCTTGCCAGCACAGTCGAGTCGGCATTGCTGGTAATGGCTTCATGAACTGCCTGTGCAAAGCGATTGTGATGTGCTCGGAATGCATTGAGAAGATCTGCCTGCTGGACTCCCAAGGGTTGAAGTGGCTGGTTGTCCGACATTTTTCAGAGAAATCTGTTAATCCAATCACTCAGATTATCATCGTGACACTGCCCAAACCGGTAGTTTACTTACATAATATTTTATTACAAACTGAAAATCACACTCGAGTCAAGATCGCAGACTGTAAATCTAGCTGTAAATCTAGGACCTGAGAATTCAAGCTATAACAGTCTGGCTAAGAATTAGAAACAGGCAGACTGAGAATTAACAAAACCGAAACCAAGAACTAGCAAAGCGAGACTGAGAATCAATAAACCTAAACCGAGAATTAGCAAAGCTAGCCTGAGATTTGGTAGGGCCAGACTGAGATTTAGTAGAGCCAGACCTGGGATTCAGCGAAGCTAGCCCAAGAATTACTTAGGTTAATCAGTGACTTTGAACCAGGTAGGGTAACTCAGAAAAATAGAAAAGTACAGGGCATATACCAGGAAAATGATGAAAGCGAAGAGTGAAACTGAGGAATTGTCGCGAACTGCTGACTGTATCCTATAACCCTAAATAAACCTCGAAAAATAATGTCATAGATATCAAGAGCTCTATCGACAACGTCTAGCTCGTCGCAAGGCCAGCATACTACATAGCCTAAGCAAGACATGCCCTCTGTCCGACGACTTAAGTGATCTGCCATCCATAGACTCCGAGTCTGAGTCCAGTGTCAAGAACTCGGCGAGTGCCAGCAGTTCCTGGTCAAGTGTCTTGGGTTCAAGCTGGCATAGCTCCAGGTTATCAGGAAGCTCACTGGCGAGTGCATGGTCAGAGTCTGGTGAGTGGCATCATTGTGTTTACGTTGTGGCACTGGATGCAAAGTAGACAAAGGCACACCAGAACTAGGGTCTGGCTCTGACTCAGAGGTGGGGTATGCTGGTGACGAGGAAGAGGGTGTGGATGACGAGGAAGAGGTGTACCATACACCTCACTGTCACCACTGGGTTCGGGGCGAGATTGAGATGATGTATGCCCAGCGCTATGAACAATCTCGAAAGACCCTTCCGCGTGGCCCTGCATTTCTTCACCATGTCCTCGGCACCCTGAAAAATGACCGTCCAGACCATTTCCGTGAGGCATTGCATGTCAGTCCAGCAACCTTCGACAAGATTGTCAACCGACTCAAGCATGACCCTGTTTTCTTCAATAACTCAACCTACGGTCAAATGCCCATTGAAACACAACTTGCCATTGCGCTATACCAGTTTGGACATGATGGGAATAGTGCCGGGCTCCAAGGCGTTGCTAACTGGGCCGGTGTCTTTAAGGGTGCCGTTCACCTTGTAACCCGTTGTGTCATGACGGCTGTCCTCCGTCCGGAGTTCATGCAGTCAGCTGTGTGTTTGCCAACAGCTTCGGAGAAAGAGAAGGCGAAGGACTGGGTCCAGGCTCATTCGTGTAAGGCCTGGAAGGGGGGGTGGTGTTTGGTGGATGGCACATTGGTGCCGCTTTCCAACTGTCCATTTTGGTTTGGGGAGAGTTACTTCAATCGGAAATGCAACTATTCCCTGAATGTGCAGGTAAGTATTTATCTAGCCGCTCTATCTCTTTATATTACTGATAATTCACAGATAGTGTCCCTTCCGAACCTCCGCATCATCGACTTTAGTTATGGACATACAGGGAGTACTCACGACTCCAGTGCATGGGAGGATACCTACATAGCTCAAAACCATGATACCTTGCTACAAGACGGAGAATGGGTATGGGCGGACTCAGCATATCTGGTACAATTTTAGTAATCTTATGGAATCTGCACTAAATGATGTTTGACCTAAAAGATAAGCAGGTGGGTTGTTGCACCCTACAAACGGCCTGAACGTGATTTGCCGGAGAACGATGTCTTCAACAATCACGTTTCGATGGTCCGCATTCGATCTGAGCATGCAATTGGTTTTTTAAAAGGTTGTTTCCACTCTATGAAGAATCTCCGCATAGCCATCAAGGATAAAGACTCACATAAGATTGCAACATATTGGATTGCAACTTGCGTGGCTCTCCACACATTTGCAATGCGCTGTGAAGACGATGAACGGTCCAATGATGACGGGTCGGATACTGTGATGCATGATCCATTCATAGCTGAGGGACTCGCATCAGACTCCGAGTCGGACAACAACATCCAAGCTTCTTTTCGCACTTGCAGGACATGCCTTCAAGCCAGGAAAGATCACCGGGAGAATCTCAAAGCAAAGCTTTTTCGCTCAAAGGCAAGGAGAGCCAAACGACGTGCACAGTGCGCACAACTGATTTATTAAGGAGACTATGTATTCCTTTGTATTAGTACGCCTGTTCACCACCTAGAGCACCGAAATCAAAGTCAAGGGGGAACTCTGATGAACCACCGCCCGCACTACTGCCTTCGCTAAACCCGTTCATTTGCTGTGTGTGTGGTCCTGTGAGCCAAGTTGGTGAGGGTATGTGAGTGGGATTCCTCGTCTGTAGTTGTGCCATGTGAAACTCGTGGTCCTGTTTGGATTTTTGTGACATGAGTTCTGCCTTGAGGCGGTCTTTTGCCACCTTCAATTGCACCTTGGCCTGGATGGTTGCAACGGCAACATCGTTCGCGCCTTTGATCTGGAACTTCTTCACATCAAGTTGCTTTTGTGCGGTCTCCTCCTCAATCCTCGCAACCTCCGAAAATCGTTTGACTATATTCTTCGGCTTCGTTGCTGAGGGCCTCGTTGATGTTGCAGACTTTGAGGTCCCTGCCTGCGGTTTAGTTTTTTTAGCTGATGTCTCATCGCTGGTTCCTTTCTTCTGTGTTACATCCTCTGTTTTTGTTACCAACTTCTCTTCAAGTTCCTTTCCATCGTCTCCATCTTCACTAGGCTCCTAGTCCAGCACCATGACCTCTGGATTGGACATCATTGCTTGCGGAACTTTGTCGTTATCAAGCTCCTCACCAGGGTCTCGTCCCAGAAGGATATCCTCGTCAATGGCTGAGTTGCCATTGCCGATACCTGTTGCGATAAGGTTCGGGCGCTCAGAAATGAGTGAACGCATCTCAAAAAACCATGGTGCTCCAGCTTTGAGGAGATCTGACGGTGTTTTCGGGTAAGTAAGATGCTTCAACATTTCCATTTGGTATGCTTACCCCATTTTGTCGTGAATGAATTCGAAGTGTCCATGTTTATTTGATCCTCAGATGAAATGCCTGCTCCGGTCTCTCCCATCATCGCAATGCCGTCTCTTGTCTTTGTCTCCATGCTAAAAGACAGGTAAGTCAGTCTGTATCCGCATACACCACCCAACATACACATTTAACTGGTTTTTCATTTTCCCTGCCCAGCTAGACCTTGCCGCCAAGGCTGCTTTTCCGGTCAGGGCACGAGCCTGGCTCAAAGCAGGTCCATACTTCGGGTCATCTTCAAACAACTTGATGCATACTTGCCACTGGAAGTCTGTTTTGGGCTTGCCACCGCCTTTTTGGGATGTCAATGTGGGCCCAACGGGTGGATACAACCCTCTTTTGATGGTAGGGTTGTCCATAATTGTATTTAGCAGTCGAAAACTGAGCGCGTCGTCCTTCCAGCTAGGTCGTACTATGAGTAACGCTGTCGCGTAGCATGAACACACTCACTCAATAATTGCAGTACCATCTTCTATCACCTCAACCTCATCATCACTGCCTTTTTTCGGCCTTTCATGCTCTTCGCTACTTTTTTTTCCTTCTTAGCCTTCTTGGTCTTTTTTTGCACTGGTACGTCAGCATCGCTGCTGTCTGTGGATAGTTCATTATTTTCAACTAAAGCGTTGAGACGTGCAGATGCAACAACTTTTCTTTTGCCGGTAACGACAAGATTGGCATCAGCCTGAGTAGCAGTTTTCTTTTTTGCCATGGTACACAGCAAGAGGGGGGGTTACGTAGGCTACTCTACTTTTTTTTCTTATGATACGTTTGTCAGCATTTGAATCGATGAATCAACATATATTTGAATCGTTGGTGAATCGTCGAAGCGACTCAGGAGTCACTTCGACGATTCCGAAGACAATTTAGATATGATTTAGGAAGTTGAATCGTCTTCCGAATCAGACATGAATCCAAAAGTGAATCGGACATGAATCCATAGGTTTGACTGTCCCTAATGATAGACACAATCAAATTCTTGTTTGTTCGAATTCGAACAAACATGGCCTATTTGGGTAAGGGCTGCACACTTAGCCCTTCTAGTTACCTGCACATTCATGAAAATTGCATGATTTCTGAGGATTTTGTGAGCTGAGGTGTCAGCATATTGTGCATGCAGTCAACATGCATCCACGAGCTCAATATCCTCCAGCTGCAGGTCAGGTGCCTTACCCAAATTACCCTCCGCCGCTAGCAGGACCTCCTGCAAATCCATACACTCAGGCTCCGATTCAGTTATCCTATCAAAACTATTATGCTTATCCTGGAGCAGCATATCATCCACTGCCAGGACCACCTCTCAAAAGAGCACGCACTCGAAACTGAGTGTGCTCACTCACCAGTCAGCCAGCGGATGGTCTTGCTGTTCATATCTGGCTCCTCTGCCATCTGCACCACAAGTTCTTTGATGTGTGCTGGGATTGTGTCGACGGTCACCCATAGCCGGAAACACCTTGGTATCGTCACGGTTGCTGGCAATGCTGTCCTGTTTGGCCCGTTGTTTGTTCGAATTCGAACAAACAACAAGAATTTGATTGTGTCTATCAGCTGGAACTCTTTCGGATGCTTCACACGATCCGCAGTCGACTTGCCGTTCTTCTGATATCCAACTTTGCCGAACTCGTCGGCTTTGTGGATGTTGAACAGCGCTTGGCGTGCGTCTTTCCCATTGAACTTGTCTGCACACCATCAAAATCAGTATACACACAGAGATGCACTGACATGCAGCCAACTCACCACCTGTCCCGGTATTGTACTGCGCCTTGCGCTCAGGGACAGTCCCCGTACCCTTCGACGCCTGGTATCCCGCACGAGCCTTCGCAAAACCCTCCCGACCCTCAGCCTTGCGCTGCTTCCTCGCCGCCGCCTTATCTGCAATCCGCTTCTCCCGATTCTTCGCCTTCACCCCACCCTTGGCATCCTGCGCAGCCTTCGCCACCCACTTCGCCTTCAGCGCGTCCTTACTCAACCCCTTCGGCGCCTTCGTCCCCTTCTCCACCGGCACCGGCACCCTCTTCCCATGCGAAACCTTGTACGTCCCTGGCTTCCCAGTCGCCTGCCCCTGCCACTTCTGCCACTTTGCAGACTTCCGACAGTCCTTCTTCTCCGCCACCTTTGCCGCCTTCTTCGACCCTGCAAATTTCCGCGCGCCGTTCTTGTACTTGTTCTTCTCCGCACGCACCCCATCCATATGCTTCTGCATCGCGCTCTTGCTTTTATCCCCCTTCACGCGCTTCGTCTTGCCGCTCGGCAGCACGTGGTCTTTCACCGGCTTCGACGGGAACGCGCGGGCCTCGAGAACGGCGAGCACAACGTCGCGGGGGAACTCAGCCTTGACACATTGTGTAAGCGCATGCTGTACTAACGGGAGAGAGCAACGTACCAGGAGCTCGCGTATATCTAGACCCGCCCGCGCAGAAGCAGGGGCGATCGGGCGTCGTTGGAGATGTCGGTGGGCTTGGGGGGCGCATGATATGACTAGGGATGAAATTTAATGGGAAAAAGATGAACGTGAAATGGATTAACGTTGAGACCAGCTGGGGAGTTGTTGCGCCCATGGATGGAGCTTAAGTACACTCCTTGGCATGGGCGCTGAACGCTGAACCGTAATCTTATTTACCGGTTCGAATTGATGATATCCGGATACTGTTGTCTTCGGTACCTTCAGGCTATACAGTACTGTACCCGCACGGAGTCTGATCCAAGTTCGTGGACGTGCTGTGCTACAGCAATGTTCAAGTTTTGGATGCATCCCACGCGTTTCAACTCGTGGGAAGCTTACCACAGTAGTAGTACACCACCAGTTGAGAGTGAACCCTGGGTCAGGGTTTCTTACTAAAAATGTTCAACTTGCGGTCGGTCGGCATCCAGCGAGGCCCGTACTGGGAACACGACAACATTTTTTCAGAACCCTGTGAGAGCCTTGGGTGAGGCACGAGTCAGCCTTTGATGCCCAAGGTTGCCTTAAGCCGAGCTGAACCCTGGGACAGCCTTGGGCAGTGGCTGTGGTAGGGCTCCCAGCCAGCCTTCCGTCAACGTTCTCCAGCGAACGCTGACACAGGGTTGGCTCCTAAGGTTGGCTCAGCCATGGCTCAGTGTTGAGTCCATGACCGGCGATGCTTGCGCCCACACTAAAATTTATTGTTATCTCAATGCTGTATGCCTAAGGTTGTCACATGGTTCGTCTAAAAGCCCCCACACAGCCTCGTCGTGGTATTGTATCAACCTGCTTCAGCAGAACCTCCCCTGAAGGTTGTACTCAACTGGTGGTGTAGTACACAGTACAATTTGACTGGTGAGCACACACCATTCAAGCCAACCCGCTCCAATCCCATCCCAACGACTCCAGTTTCTCCATCATCTCGGTGCTGCCGAGATCCCCGGCAACCCCGACAACACCACGCTCTCGAACATGTTGCATCGTATACTGGCGAAAAGAACCGATTACTTCATGACAGCGAGAAACAGAGGAACGGACCCACATCAATGAGTTTCTGGTCATCACCCGACAGCCTGGCTTCCCCCAAACCACGCACGACCTGTTCGACGTCCGGAAAAACCTCAGCAAAAAACGAAAACCCGCCCAATAGCTGCAAGCACGTCCCAAGCACCCGCACACCCGCCTCCTCGCCTCCTTCCCGCTCCAGCCCAGACCGCACAGCACCAACCACACCTGACGACCGCAGTACTCCGCTCGAGGCGGCCCGCCCCGCCAATAGCGACGCCGTCAAGAAATCAAACCGGTTCCAACTCCGCGTGCACTTTATCGCGGAAATCGACGTGGAAGACGTGGTCGAACGCTGCATCTGTGTCGCCCCAAGCCACTGTCGGGTGCGCCTTCGGAGTGATGATAGCGGCGATGCGGAGGAGAGTGTCGATGGCCGTGGGGTTTGTTTTTGCGGTGTGGAGGATTGTGTTGGAGAAGTTTGTGATGAGGGCGACGTCGGGGTGTTGTTCAAAGAGGTTCCAGAAGCGATTGGCCGATTCGTTGATGGTGGAGGGGTCTGTAGATGTGAGGTCGATACATAGCTGTATTTGGGTGACGATGGCGTCGTCGTCGCTGAGGTCGAGTTTGTGGTCGGAGGGCTGAACACGTGGCAACACCTGATATTGTCACGGGACAGGCTGGATCACGTGTCTCACCACGTCTCGCACGTCTCATGTCGGTGTCGCAAGAAAACGATCTCGAAGAAGATGAGTCCTATTATATGGCTGATGTGATTTTTCTTGCGAGTACTTGCCACTCACGGAAAAGTAACAAATACTGAGAAATATCGGTTCAGGTTGAAAATCGGCTGTTCAAAGTCCCCCGTCGCCATTTCGAAGAGGATTCTGAGATCTTCCGCACTATGTTCCAACTCCCTGTCCCGGAGAACGTCACTCCGGATGGGTGCAGTAGAGCACAACCCCTTCGTCTTGCAGGAATCGAGAAAAAGGATTTTCAGCTGCTTCTGAGGGTGATGTATCCAAGGTGAGCCGCTCCATTTCATTATCAATGACAACTGTTAATCGTGATGTAACTGACACAGAAAAGTTGGACAAGAGGAGTCGTTCACTATACCTGAATGGACTTCAGTGCTGAAATTGTCCACCATGTGGCAATTCGGTGAAGTACGAAAGATAGCTATCCAAAGAATGTCCCTCCTCCCCATCGACACTGTCGACAAAGTTGTCATTGCGAGAGACTACCGCGTTATGGAATGGTTAACCGCTTCTCTGAACGACCTGGCGAAACGGAGAGAGCCTTTGGGAATCCACGATGTCAACCGACTAGGGTGGGATTATGCATTGAAGGTAGCAGAAGTACGGGAAAGCTTTACATCATGCCCGAATCGCGACGGTAATTGCATCCACTGTCGCCAGATAATCTGGGGTCACCGTTATGGTACACGACAAACTCACTCTTTCCTTGACATTATCATACGAATTTTCGCTCAAGACCTGGAGGTGCCCGGACCCGGCCAGTGCCTAAATGACATCGTTGTGGGGTAGTACGGTCATTGTAAATCCGAGAACTCATGCAATGGATGATTCCCGGGCATAAAGAACTGAGCAAGGGTCCTATTTATGTATCATATCTTTCACACTCAAAGTGAAAGTTCATTTTCCTATGATTTCTCTAAGGCTGGCACTGGCGACAAGTTGACAACATGTCGGACAAGGATTGTGCCAATTTGTAAGACTTTCAATTAACAGCATGATATAGATCTATAGAGTCATGAGTCCGGGAAACCCTGAATCAGCGATTGGCACACCCTATTCAGTAGTCATACCAATGGATAATATGAATACTGTACCATTTTGACTAGTGTTCTGCGTGGGTAACCTGTGGGTATTTTTAGCTGTACCTGCACCTGCACCTGTCAAATACCTGTACCCGCCAGACGGGTATGGGTTTTCCCTGCAGGTCAGTTTACAGGTCCTGTGGGTATCACTTGAAATGCATGTAGATAATTTATATACATAATTTATCTACCTAAAAACAGTAATGCTGTCTTGTGTTTGAAGCGAGACAGCCGGTGGGGTGTGGGTGACGAGGGACAGGGTGGTGTGGTGGGTGACGGGGACAATGTGGCCGTCTTGCATTTGATGCGACAAGGGAGTTGAAGAGCCACTTATACGACTACTAAGCCATTTCATTTACTATGCTACATCACTTCGCAGGGAATGAGGCCAGGGTGGGTGATGACATAGCCGTCTCACATTTGAAGCGAGATGGCCTGTGAGGGTGTGGGTGATGTGGCAGGATGGTGGTCACGGTGGTATGGTGGAATGAGGGACAACATGGCTGTCTGGCATTTGATGTGAGACGGCCAGTGGGGGTGTAGGTGACGAGGCAGGATGGTGGTGGTGTGGTTATTAGATTTAGTGCAGGTAAACTGTTGGAATATGGAGAGATTCCAGTATGATCGTTACCGATCGTGATTGTGGGGCAAGCCTCCTGCAAACGTTACCCAGGTTGCCGTTTCCACTCCACCTCGTTTCACTTCCGTATATTTAGTATACTCCACTGTTTTCTTTGTACACGCATAGTTTATCCTTTTCACTTGGCTCATTACATTTACCTATGTAGTATAAACAAGCGAGTTCGTAGCACCGATACCTCAGCATAATGCACCCCACGTACACGACTGAGGTAGTGATGCCAAAGTTCAGTTCGAACCGGACCAGAAGTTCAGTTCGGGGTTCGGGCAATCCCAGGTTACCCAAACCCAGTTCGAACCTGAACCTAAAGCCAATTTTGGGTGACTTTTTTGGACCTAAAAATGATTCTTGACCCCAAAGGTTGTGATCTTTGGGGTTAATAAGGACTGTATATTGATATACTTTTGCCACTATGAGTGTCACCACTAGTGAGTGATATTTAATATGTCTGAATTTTGAGTCTAGTACTAAAGTTGCTATAACTTGGTCAATTACATGTATATTGGATTTAGCCTTGTGGATGTCTAATACTATGTATATTAACTAGGATTTTGATACATCAACTTAACCTAATTTCATGATCTCAAAATTGACACTTTTGGGGGGTACTTGTGCATTTATTGGGTCAAACACCTATAGAAATTGCACTAGGCTATTTGATAGTGTGTCTCACTCTTCTTAGTATATTTTAATACTAGCTGGTGGTGGTTAGAACTTGTTGTGACAACAAACTGACAAAATAGTACAGGTTCAGACCCAAACCCGGTTTGAACCCTGAACTGGACCATTCCGAACGGTTCGGAAGCGGTTCGGTCCGCGCTCAGCCTCTACATCGAACTGAACCGATGGTCTGGTTCAGGGTTTGGCCAAAAGGGCCCAAACTGGACCTGAACTGAACTTCGGCATCACTAGATACAAGACTAGAGAGTGATGCGAAATGGTTAGAGGTGAAGAGGGAGAGAGAGGAGGTCACCAGAATGCTATGACTTGGATGCCACAAAGATTATTGGTGGTAATCCTAAGATAACAGACTGGAGAGTCTGTTACTCGTTTATTGCAATATATACACTAAATATTACAGTGGCTGTGTACTACTACATTAGGACGTGAATCTGATGCGCTGGGCTTGCAGGCAATGGTCAGGTGATCATCAGTAAAATTACAAGTCCTTTTTTAAGTCCTTGGAGTCCTTGTTCTTTTTTGGTACTTTTTTTTTGTCTTTTTTTTCGAACTTGAGGGCCTTTTACACCTTGAGCTACTTGTAATTTTTTTTAAAGATGAATAGTATTTTTGAAGGTAAATATTTTGAAGGTAAATATTTTTGGCTTCAACAATTTTCTTTTTGACAGTCAGTCCTCAGTCTGAGAATGTATCTTTTTTGACACCTTGAACAAGGAACTCAAGTCCCTCAAGTGGCATAAATTCCAAAAGTCATAAAAAGTCATAAAAGTTATAAAAAGTCATAAAAGTCATAAAAAGTCATAAAAGTTATAAAAAGTTATAAAAAGTCATAAGAGTTATTGAGAGTTATAAAAGTTATAAAAGTCATAAAAGTCATAAAAAGGTGTAAATTCTCATACCTACTTGTGAAAATTTTTCAAAAAGTTGGCCTCTGTTGTGCTCATTCACGTCCCCAGTCCCAGTCATTCTCACCTTCAAGTTGTGTCTGTGTCTATCATGATGTTGTCCAAGTCACAATATTTTACTCAAAACTTGAACTTGTGCTTAATGCTAAGTGTGAACTTGAAATTACCTCCCAACAAACACTGTGTCCAAGCATAGCCATGCACTCACAACTACTAGTATGTCCTCCTATAATAGTGACCAAGTTGAACAGCCTCAACTTATTTACCTATTACCCTCCCCCACTATCACCCCAAAGTCATGTCATATCCCACAATTAGACTCTATTAATCTTGGATGGTTTGAAGTCCATTGGCTTTGGCCATCCTTCAAGTCACAATGTATTTGTCAATACCAATTGCCTCCTCATCTTCACCCTTCTCATCCAAATTTGCCCTTGAACCCCAGTTTCTACAGAAAAATCACTTATTTACATTCTTTCATCAGCTTATGTGATCCACATCTAAATGCCAAGTTTTTTCATTTGTCTTGTCTTATCCACCCCACCTCAGTTCTTTACCATACATGCCTTATCACATTTGTTAGCCTGCAATATGCATTCATTAGCCCACAGGGCCTGCAACACATACTTCAAGTTAGTGTTTCCACTGCTGGCTAAGCTGCAAGCCAGCTGAGTTAGCTGTAGCTTCAGCTGGCTTATTTTCACTTATTTTGCTCACCTTTAGCTGAAGCTGACAATAGCCAACTACAGTCAGCTAAGCCATGGCTAAGCCGACTTGGCCAAGTAAAAAATAAATAAATATCATATTATACTAATGAAATACATTAACTATATAATGTGGGGTGGTGGTGAACATGCTGTATTATCAATTTAATTACATAGGGAAGTGATAAAAGGAAAAATACTTGGGTGGGCGCACCATACCAGCTGCACATGCATTTGGTGCCAGCGACACAGCCCTCTCATTTGGGTGTGAGAGGCCCAGGGCAGGGTGGTAGTTGAGAAGATCAAGGTTGAGGTGTGGGTGGTGGGGCAGGTGATATAGCCCTCTTATTTGGGTGCAAGAGGGTGTGGTGGTAGTAGAGATGGGTGACACAGGTGGTGATACAGCCCTAGGAAATAACATGGGTAACCCATGAGTATCCAAGGGCCAACCTAGACCCAGACCTGCAGCAGGCACTACCTGTGGTGCAGGTTGTGGGTACTACATGGGTGGGGTGATGTAAGGAATCTATAATTCCTTGTTACTTTCATTTGTTTCTTTAATTGTTATTTTATTATTTTATTATCATTATTTACCGCAGACACATGTGCCACAATGTACACACGTACAAACATAACCTTATTATGCCGTCTGCGTCGCATGATCTTTATATACTTAACTACTACAACCCTCATAAACAGCACATACATACATTACCCAAATATATTGATTTGGATCTGTGAATAGTGCACAGTGAGTACACAGTCTTTAAATATCTCATTTCCACTTGTATTAGGGCTTTAACTAGCCCTACACAAGTTTATACTTTTTTTCACAGCCAAACAACCTTTAAAACGGTTTTGAATTGACTATAACAACCATATGCCTCTCATGAGGTTAGATACATTGGTTATACTACGTAGTCATAAGCTGCTCGTGGTTAGATACCTTGACTATAAAAAAGTCCTATTAGGCACCCTAAAGGTCCTTATCGAACAGACCTGATATAAAAGCCCGAACGGCTTGAGAACATCTCTCGCCATATACTACGGATACCGAACGTAAAGTTCATACCAGCATGCAATAAGAATTCACAACGCATATCATAGTAATACGATTCAGAACACGCATGGTCTAGTGCGTTCATAGACGTAAGTGAAATCGACAACCTGGATGTCCAACCGGTCTCATAGATCATCCCAACAGGGAAGTCCATCCTAGTTATGGGATGTAAACCACCCCTTTATCGAGTGTACCCCACTCCAGCGAGACACCGCTTATTAATGTCTCGCAATTCCCGGAATTGACTCACAGGGCTATTAGCCCTATTGCCCACAGTGATGCGGATGAATACTCTGGCCTGGGAAGTAGCAGCCCAAGAAAAGAGGAGCAATCCTCTGTAGACAGATGGACACTGGCTCCCTAGTCACGAAACTCGGAGAACGCGAGAGCACCCCCTATACCATTGGCATATAACTCGCCCACACATAGGAAAACACCTTCATTAGGTAGTGGATCAGCAACCAGTATGGTTGTCAACCAGACTGAAGGTCGAATAGACACTAAAGACATTCCGGTTAAAACCCAAACAAGTAGATGGCTCGACCGTTTAGAATTGAGAGTCCACACGGATATGGAACAGCACAGAGCTGCAAGAAAGAAAGGAAAATCCACGCTACAGGTGTGTATAGATAGTGTTGCTCTGGCTCTGGCTCTGAGCTGGCTGGGAGCTGTGGGCCGAGCTAATTTTAAGCCAGCTGGTCACCGGCTCGGCTAAGGCTGCACACCGGCTCACGGCTATGGCTGTCAAAAATCCAAAGCCATGAGCCGCCAGCTTATATACATATACTAGTATTTTAATTATATTGCATAGTATACTAGTTATAATTATTAATAAATCATTTTTCAGGCTGTGGACTGACTTTTGCACTTTGTTCAGCCCACAGGTGTGTTTGTTTTTGTGCACACTCAGCCTCAGCCACCAAGTTTGAACTCAGCCACCCACCTCAAGACACCACCAACTGCTTGAGAAAGCAAGTGGGCCCACAAAGTAAGTAACTCATTATCTACAGCTTTATTAATGTACTATATATATATATGTAGGTAACTTTTGTGTTTAAACACGAGACAATGCGCCTGGCGCAGCACCCACCACCACCACCAACATGAACACGAAGGCCAGCACCACCATAACTAAACACCTGCCGTCTCGCTCCAAACGCGAGATAGCAACATCACCTACACCCCCACTGGCTGACTCGCATCAAATGCGAGATGGCCACATTGTCCCCATCACCCACCACACCACCCTGTCCCTCGTCACCCACCCTGGCCGCGTCACCCACCCTGGCCGCGTCA
>QLPF01001158.1:16928-31313 GCA_003314045.1 Hygrophorus pudorinus
ACCCACCCCGGCTGTGTCACCACCACCAATCACACCCCCATGCTCTTCAACAGAGCACAGGGCGTTTGTTTTCACCCACTGGGCTTCACCCACCACGTATCCCACCCCCTCGCTCTTCAACAGAGCACAGGGTGTTTATTTCACCCACCAGGCCCCACCCACCACGTATCCCACCCCCTTGCTCTTCAACAGAGCATGGGGCATTCAACTTTATTAACGTAAACTACATACATGCCAGCGGAAATATTTCTAAATAGCAAAATATTATTATTTATAATATATACTGGCTGTGCACCGACTGTAGATGACCCCAGCCGGCTATGTACAGCTTGTGGCTATGGCTGGGGACTAAGGGGTAAATTAGCCAGTCATAGCTGCAGCTAATGTAGCTGGCTGGCAGCTAAGCCAGCTCAAGCAACACTATGTATAGAAGAGCTGGAAGCTCTAGATAACCGTATGGAGGCTCATTATGACAGTTATTTAACTGAGATACATAAGCTCTTCAACTACAGGGGAATCCATGCATGCCTCCTATGTGTCTCAACCTGCTAGTCCGCAGGAAATAGCCACTACGGCTGCTAAGCAGTCCGAGATCAATTCCAGCAATGGAATATCATATAGGCCAGTAGCCAATACGAATGAGTTACAACAAGAAGCTATTTCAGCTTTAAACATAGAATGTAAGATATTTGCAAAGAGCGAATCAATAATGACTGGTCGATTAGACCAGCAAACCTGCCGGCAAGGGGAAGAATCTGTTGAAGATTACCATAGTCGGATAAGCGAGATGGCTCAACAAGCCATCTATGACGAAATTGCTATGGCCAATAAACAGCCTATGGCTGAAACTACCAAACATAGGCAAAAAGCCTCACAGCAGAAACCATTACTGCTTAATGCATCCATGTTAATAACCGGACACAACATGCCCGCATCCATGAGCGCAAACCGCGCTAATATCCCCCATAACAGGGTATCACAGAACAGTCCCAATGTAGGATTTCCATGAAGTCAAGGACCTCATAAGTCATTGGTGACTTTCGCTGCCAATTTGGCAGATCCCACTGCTGGTATAAGCACACATGGACTTGACTGTAATGCTAAGCCAAGCACAATTGTCGTTAACACGACATCAGAGCGAGTGATTGCTATGATACATGCAGCATATGATGCTGCATACAATGAAACCCCTTGCTCAGTACAAGTGAGCAAAATAGGTTTAAAGCTATCATTACCCTCTTTTAAGGGCAAAACCACTCAAGCCGAGTTTGAAAAATATCTCATGGCCCTGCTGAGGCATTTCAAAATATACCAGCTGCTAACTGCAGATACCGACCAATTGAGAGTAAACCTGCTTGGTACTACCCTCACGGGTGCGGCAATAGAATGGTTTGAACAAACCATTGATACCAATGATGCCGATGCTGACATATGGATGTTTGACAATGTAGTATGAGCATTAAAAGAACACTTTGTTCATCAATCCTCTAGCCAGGATGCAGCAGACAAGTTCGATGCTTTGATGCAGAACAAGTCTACAGTAATGAAAATTTACAATTCTCTACGAGTGTTTGCCCAATGCATGGTAGAATTACCAGATAGATATCACATTAGAAGGCGATTCCTAATTGGTCTAAATGACCATATATCCAACAGGATATCAGAAAACGGCTATACAGCCGAACAATCTACTATAGATGACCTACTAAGGGTTGCACAGCAAATAGAGGAAGCTCAGTCTTATGCAAGCTGAGGAAAATCGAGTGCAAGCTCAAATACTACGAGTAAACCCTCGACAAATAGTAGTAACCTTACGGCTACTGTAACTAAATATCAGCCTCAGAAGCTGTCATATAAATCCAATGGATATACAAAGAAACCGAGTAATCAGCCCTTCGTCAACAAGACAGCTAATGGTTCAGCACCATTTAGTAAAGGACCTAACCGGTCTAATCAACAGCATACAGCTGCATCTGGAAACATCCAGGCTCCAACCGCAAAGCCTAAGTTAACCGACAAGTCAAACTTGAGGTGTTACCGATGTAATGGTATGGGACACATAGTCCCCAACTGCCCTTATCCAGCACAACCGAGAGCAGCTGTAGCTCAAGTAATCGCAGATCAAAATAATGAAGACCCAACATTGGGTGAATCACCGGAAGGTGAACAGTACGATCCTGAGTTGTACTTGGAAGAGGACATGGAAGTCCACAAGATCGATCCTAACCAGTTAAATGGTCAAGAACATGTCGAAAACATGAACACATATACAGGCAATAGCTCCGATGAATATAGTCCAAATAACATGGGCTATCAACCTGACGAAGAGGAACACCATGTATCCTCATATGCATCAGTGGTAATACCGCTTGAACCTCAATACGAGGCACATGCACGTGCAGCAACTACACTGTCTGATGCACCTCTTACGGTGTATAGGACACGAGCATCGCGCAAATCATTACCTGGCGAACAGCCAGAAAGGAATTTTGAAAAACTGCTCTCACTCAGCGGATATATTTATATCAACAGATATAAAGTGCATGTCCTGATAGACACCAGCTGTACCACAGATATGGTATCCCCGGACTATCTAGCTGCTACGGGTGAAATACCCTTTGAGCTGGAAAACCCAGTAGGTCTGCAAATGGCAACCCAAGGCAGTCGCTCTCGAATTAACTATGGCTATAGAGCTAATTTAGGACTAGGCAAGTTCAATGCCGAACACTACATAGACGTAGCAAACCTAGACCAGTATGATATCATACTAGGATCAGGATTTATGCGCAAGCATAAGGTTGTGCTCGACTTCAGAGAGGAAAAACGCGCAGCGTTCATAATAAATGGCGAACACCATGTCGAGCATACAGGCGACTTTGGTTCCCCAAAAGGGGGGAAGAAGCTAATACAGCTATATAAACCACCAATGGTGGACATAAAAGTCAAAGCCAATACAGCTTCTATGATAAAAAGAGCTGTCAACATGGTCATAACCCAAAAGGTTATAAAAAATAATACTGCCAGCAAAGGCAAAGAAAAAGAAATGGTCATAGCAAGGCTGCAGGCTGGCCTGGAAATGCCAATAAAAAAGGCTAAGCAGCCTACAGCTATGCCGGCTAAACTTCACCGCAATGCGGTAGCGGGATCCAGCAAGGATCCAAAACTGGAGTGACTTGAAGGTCACAATGAAAAGCCAACAGCAGATGATGGCAAATTGCTGAGTGAACAAGTAAACACACAAGTTCACAATAAACATACTGGCAGACAGCCATTAATAGACACAAAAGCTCGTGTAATACTGATCCAGAAATGGACAGAGAGCATAAAGGACCTAACAGTCCCAGTTCCTCTAGAAATGCCTCCCATACGGGAAATTTCGCATGAAATAAATTTCATTGACAAAAGCTATAAGCCTTCATATCACATGCCAAGATGTCCGGATGTGCTCCACCCCGAGCTAGTAGAGAAGGTAGCCCGGTGTGAAAAGGCTGGATGGTGGAAGCGAACCATGACAGATAGTGCAGCGCCGTTATTATGCGTCTACAAGAAAGACAGATGGTTGAGGACTGTGGTAGATGCACGCAAGTGCAATGAAAATGCCATAAAGGACATTACTCCTTTCCCAGATCAGGACAGTATCCGTCATGATGTGGCTCGCGGTATGTACCATACCAAACTGGACATGTCCAACACATATGAACAAGTACACATCAGAGAGTCAGATGTGCCTAAAACAGCATTTGCTACCTTTTTCGGTGCATTCATGAGCTACGTAGTTCAATAGTTCAACAAGGCGATTGTAACGCACCTTCTACATTTCAACATTTAATGACATATATATTCTGAGAATATATAGGAAGATTTGTCCATGTATATCTGGATGATATATTCATATTCTCTAATAGTCCAGAGAATCATGAACGACATCTACAGCTCGTATTTTACAAGCTGTGTGAAAGTCACTTATTTCTAAGTGCTAAAAAAGTGGACTTATACTCCACGTGAATGGACTGTTTAGGTCACATAATTACCGATGATGGTATATTGCCTGATGAAGGCAAGCTTAATTGCATTCGCGAATGGCAAAGGCCAAGAGATTATAACAATGTACAGTGTTTCCTAGGACTAGTGCAATATCTAGCCCAGTTTATGCCAGATATATCGGCATATACTAGCCCTTTATCAGGTATGATGCATAACCATTAGCCCTTTGTATGGGCACCACTACACAAAAAGTGTTTCGAAATGATAAAAATCATTACTTGTAATACACCGATACTGAAGCCGGTGGATACACAAAAGCCTGACCCTATCTGGGTCGTATGTGATGCCTCCGCAAGGGGCATTGGAGCACTTTACGGTCAAGGACCGGAGTGGCGCAAAGCGCGTCCAGCTGGATTCCTATCCAAGAAATTCATGCCAGCTCAGTGCAATTATCATACGTGGGAACATGAATTAATAGCCATATTAGAGGCTTTAGTCAAATGGGAAGATAAGCTCATTGGCCGACGATTTATTGTGGTAACCGACCATAAGGCGTTGACCTTTTTCAAATCGAAGATACACATGTCTGATAGACAGACACAGTGGTGAGAATTTTTATCCCGCTTCGAATACGATTTGGTTTACACCAAAGGAACCCTGAATAAGGTAGCGGACTCCTTATCCCGGTATTATATCACCGATGAATCGTCAGAATTACACTCACTGAGTGATTACGTCAATGTAGACACACGAATAGACCCTAGCGGGGACTTCACAATGGAAAACCGTAAGAATGAACTAAAATCAGGTTTCCCTGAGCCAATAATCGTGGCAGCACGAGGAAAGGTGATAGCTAAGCCCCTTATTCAACCTGTTGAAACGGTGCCAATTCACTTGGAATCATCAAGTGATTTAATGGCTCAATTAGGCCAATATTACAAAGAGGATAGCCTCCTCAACAAAATAATAGTGGCTCCTGCACAATACGCAAGCTATTGGCTTGATGGACAAAAATTATACATGACAAGTCGTGAAAATAAACCGGTACTGTGCGTCCCAGACGCATTATGGAGAGGGAGGAGGATCCCCCAAATAATAATTGATAACGCTCACAGCATATTAGGCCACATTGGCCACGATAAGACCCTAAAGTACCTTAGAAATTGGTACTGGTGGCCCAAAATTACGTGCAATACGATCACGTTCTGTGAATGATGCGGCAAATGCCAAATGATAAAGACAAGTAATCAGCGCCCAGTGGGACTGTTACATAGTCTACCGATTCCTAATCGGCCATGGGCCTCAGTAGGCATTGACTTTATGGGACCGCTCCCCAAAAGTAACGGATATGACTACATAATGGTTGTCATATGCCGATTAACTTCCATGCTACATTTAATAGCTACCATTATCACGGTAAAAGCTATGGAAGTAGCTGAGCTCTACTATAGAGAAATAGTCCGTTTACATGGATTGCCGGAATCGATAGTCTCTGACAGGGACTGTAAGTTTACTTCCAAATTTTGGAAAGAATTACACCGTATTACTGGTGGAAAACTATTAATGTCAACTGCACTCCATCCTCAAACGGATGGTGCTACGGAACGTTCAATATGTTCAATTAATCAGGCACTCCGCGCCTTCGTAAACGATAATCAAACCGATTGGAATGACAAGTTGCCATCTATAGAGTTTGCGTTTAACTCTACAGTAAATAGCTTGTTGAGCTTTGCGCCTTTCGAGTTGAATAGCAGCTGGATGCCAACTATGTTAAATAATCCTATACTGGATACACCCTACAAAGGCGTTAAGCAATTCGCTGAACAAGTGATACAAAACCTTGAGACGGCTCACGATGCTATAATAGCTAGCTGCATAACTCAAACATATCATGCTAACACATATAGGAAAGATGATCCTATCATCCCTATAGGCGGTAAAGCCTACCTTTCAACTAAGAACTTAAACTTGCCGAAAGGCAAAGTCAGAAAGTTATTGCCCAAATTCATCGGGCCATATAAGGTGCTTAACAGCAACCCTACAAAATCTACCTATACGATAGAATTACCGGAAGAGCTCCGTATACGACACGTCCACCCGATGTTCCATGTGAGCCTGTTAAGGCCCCATCAACCTAATCATGATGACTTATTCCCTAAGAGGGAGGCCGACACGTTTTACAACTTTGGTGCAGACCCGGACCACGAATGGGTCATAGACGAGATAATTGGCCATAAATGGTCCCCCAAATTATCATTTAAGATCAAATGGGCCTACGGTGATTACACCTGGGAACCCTTAGCCGCAGTGGCTGAGCTATCGGCTCTTGACCACTATCTTGAACTCCACAGAGTATCTACACCACGGGAGTTATCCCAGAGCAAACACATGGAAAGTGTGACAAGTCGCGACTGAGCGAATACCAAATACAGCAGTGTGGCAATTGCCTACCAGATACGGCAATGTGGCAAATACCCACCAAACACCATAGTGTGGCATTCAAGCTCTGATGCCCATGGGTATAAAAGGTCGATTATAGCTCCGCTGTAATCTTCCTCACCTAGTATCCACATGTCCTACCGAAGCCCCCGCCGATCGCCCAGTTGTGGGTCGAGTTCACAGTCCCGATCCCGCTCACACGGTAAAGAAAAAGGCTTAACAGCCAAAGTCTCCGGTCCCTCAGGACATCATTCATGCTCTTCGCATCATAGACACGAGGAAACCCCCACAATTGCAAGCTTAACCGCTCGTGTCCTACCTCCAATGGAGATGGACCCTACGCTGCACACACTAGTGCACCCCAAACGATGCAATCTGTGCATCGATTATGTTGCCCACCTGGTGGCACAACATGATAATGGGGCTACCGAAGCCCTGTATGAAAAGCAACATGCCTATTGGCACAAACAACTTCACCAATCGGTGTGGGAACAAGGCTACGATTGTGGCCGCGCCGATGTGCACAAAGATAATGTGCAATTGCACAACCAAATTGATGACTTTTACGATGAAGAGCGAAGGCTCAAAGACAAAATAGCCAGTTTGGAAAAACAGCTATCGGCTCAGGCCAACACCGTGCCCTCACAGGCTCAAAGTGAAACTCAGCCCTCATTGCAAGCTCGCATCGAGGTCCAACCTCCTACCCCAACCAAGGGTAAATCAAGGGACTACACCCAGTCTGGCCCTACTGTGCCTGTGCCACCTGTGACTTATCCTCGCATCGATGATGAACCCTACGAGGGTATGACCATCAATCAACTGTACTCTTTAGAGTATGATGCGGCCATTACCCGCTCTATGGAGCAATCCCAACCCGGACCACTACCGGTTGTCATGCAGCCTACGGATGGGCCATCCTACGCTCAGACTGCGAATCTTGCTCAATTCATCGTCCCTCCTAAGCCGGCCGTCCCCGTTAGGGAAACGAAACCCTTGCCTAGCGGCAAAATTAGCTCCTTCAAAGTGAAGGTGAAGCCATCGTCGGTCATTGGACCACCCATGCCTATGAGGCTATTCCAAAATGGCCTACCTGTAGCCTTAGGAGCCGGCAGTCACCTGTCATTATACCCCGACTCCTTGTGGAGAAACATTAAAGGCCCAGAGTTCTTTCCCACAAAGAAAGGCTCTTCAGCCCAACCTCCGGTCATCGGCCCTGCTCACCCCTCTTTCAGGGTACTCGCCGAAGAGGCATATAAAATTCTGTTTGACCAACGGTCGCTCACTCAACGAGCGCTAATAACCCTGGCATTGCAAGCCAAGGTGCTACCACCTGCAGGCCAACAAGCCCAATATCCAGTCGATAAGCTGGTCATCAGCCGTAACGACGTACCTAAGGCAATTTGTCGTGATGACAAAAACCGATATCAATTGGATGACCTAGCGGTGTGGCAATTCCTTCAGGATGGCACGCCTGCTGGATCTGCTCGCAGAGCATTCGAGCTTAAAGCTCTTGAAATACTTGGCAACAGCCAATATTTGGGCTTGGTTGCCCCAAACACCGTTCCCCGATTCTGGGAAGCTCGTCACTTCCCCGATGATAAACCTTTCGATGAAGCCGTCATCGCCACCCACTATTACCAATGCAGGTTAGACACTACTGTCTATGGGGCCATGTTCCATGGCTACACAGAACGTGCCATCCTTGCGCGTGCCGAAACTGGCAGACCCACATCACCTGTGGATTCTACCACTGCCATCCCTGCCTCATCGGCATCTTCTACCGGCCCTATGGCATCGCTAGCCTCCATGTTAGCACCACCCCCGGCTTGCGTCGAGAAATGGCGCGCTGAGCCAATTAAAAAATATGGCAAACGGCCTAAATGCGGCGTCAAGCCTATGACGGCAAAATATATTTGCGCTGTCGCATCTATAGAGGAGCTTAATGCCCTCTCTGTCTTCCAAGACAACAAACCCATCGAGGAGATCCTCGACAACGCATATGTGATATACGCCGAAGAAGGCAACCAAGACTCGGCAGACAAGCTTCTACCAGAGCCTCGTAACAGGCGCATTGAGCCTACGCCCAAGCCTCCGGAACACGTCGTCGATCCCGACACCCTCATGGGCCCATGCTAATTTAGCATATTACTTCCTCTTAAAGGGGGGAAGAGTGTAAGGAATCTATGATTCCTTGTTACTTTCATTAATCTCCTTATCCTTTTATTATTTGATTATTTTATTATCATTATTTACCACGGACACGTGTGCCACAATATATACACATACAAACAACTGTATAGTACGCTGTCCGCGTCGCACGAAAAACATACACTTAACTACTACAACCCTCATAAACAGCACATACATTCATTACCAAATATATTGATTTGGATCTGTGAATAGTGCACAGTGAGTACACAGTATTTAACTATCTCATTCCCACTTGTACTAGGGCTTTAACTAGCCCTACACAAGTTTATAAGATACCACTCAAGCTCAGAACAGAGTTCAGAAGTTGGTGGTGCAGAGAGTGAGGGGAGGTTATCAAATATGTTTTTGTATCCAGACTGCCACATATAGTTAGTATTGTCGTGGCCGTGTGTATGTAACTCACCTTCGAGTTCTTGGTAGATGTATCTGCTGGTGGGACATCAGGAATAAATCACGACGAATATGTTCGCTCAAATTCCTCGCAGACAATGTCCTTCGCAGCCTCAATCCACTCATCCTCCCATTTGAGCTTCTTGAAGTATTGGAGTTTATGATGTGGGTGTAATACTATCAATTAGATCAGTTAGTAGTTAATGTAGGTAAGTATATAAGTTTGATACCCATCGCGATTCTGTAGAGCTCAGAGTCGTCTGTCAAGCTGTAGTACTGATTGAGAGTCTTTCTGCCCATCATAAGAGAAGCTCGAATAGAAGATTGGTACCGTGGGTTGATTGCGTCCGTTGCCAGTTTGTGGTCAATGTGATCCATTACCAGGATAACTGTAGCCAGATTGGGGGTGGAACGGGAGAAGAACAGAGTTGTGTCTTTGAAACCTGGGAAGGGAACAGGAACAGCGATAATGTGAGTCAAGTGAACAACACATTTGCAACATGTTGTCTTATTATAACTCACCTTCAGTACATCTCGCAACTGAGTTGCTATCTGCCACTCTTCAGCACTGAGTTCGTACGTCTGCAACTTCAATTCCCAGTCCCCACTAATCTCATCGATAGCATCTTGGTACTCAACTGCGAATGTCAACATGTCAAACATGGAGTTCCAGCATGTTGCAACATCATGCAGCATCATTCAACTTGATTTCTCCAGCCTCTCAAGCGTCTGGAACCAGGCTGGAAGTATGATTGTAGTTGAATTCTTGATTGCGAGTGATAATTTACGAAGCTTATCCAGCATAAGTACTCACACAATGTTCTATATCAAAGAGACTCACTTTAACGAGCATCAATTTCACAGGTCAGACGGCTTCATCCAGCTCAATCCTATCTTCTTCCAACATCATTTCCTGTTCATCAACCCAACTTTCCATATCATCGTCATCCACACTGTCATCGGCTTCATCGTCGGCCTCTCTGTTGTCTTCGTCTAACTCGTCAGCCAATGCACGCAGTTCCTTCTCTGCTGCACTCAATGCCTCCTCTGCTTCTCCCTTTGGTACGTCAAATTGTCATAGGATACTTTTGGCGACAAGGTTCATAATGTGCATAAAACAGCGCGTTCAATTCAAACTACCAGGAAAGGAATGTAGAAGCTCTGCAAGCTCCGAAATCATTGCCCCACCCGAGGATGCATTGTCACAGGTGATGCTCAGTATCTGGCAGCGGCCGGTGAGTTATTCAGTTATGTTTATTTATTCTGAACTCACTTTATCATGAATACCAAAGTCATTTAAGACTTTTGCAAATGCGGCTGCAAGATTAATGCCCAAATGGGATTTTGCAACCTCCACTAGATCAAGCAGCAAGCAGAGAGGTGTGCCATCAATCTCGAAATGCACAGTCATGGCAATCAATGCCTTATGGTTAGGCGAGGTCCAAGTGTCTGTTCCAAAACTTAGTGCCCCGTCATGTTCTTGGAGCATTTTTGCAATGCGTTTCTGTGCTTTGACGAAGACTTGTTTGACATCCTGAGACACAGTGGTGGGTGAAGGTATGTAATATTCTGGATGTCCAGTCTTCATCAAAGACTGAAAACCGCGATCTTGAACAATATTGAAGGGACGAAAACTTTCAGATACCCATTGAACAATTTCAGCACTGTCAATCTCTTTCAGTTACTTATTTCCAGATACAAATTATTGTGCTCACCGGGATTCAGACTTTGTGTGTTGACAGTGGGAGTAAGTAATTTTACCCTTTCCTTTTCTCTCGAATGCTGCAGTGATTGACTGAATGTTCAGAACCCCCTTGACTGTGATCTCTCGCACCTCATCTGCAGTTTTCGCGTTATCTGCTGCCTTCACCGTATCCTCGCCCCAACACCTCCTTGCATGCTTCCGCATGTTACTGGTAGAATTTGCATCCTTCTTATCCCGGTACCTTTGGATAGCACGCATACAGTGCTTACAGGCCTTTGCAGCACAGTAAAAGGTATGGCAATGCCGCCCATCAATATATTCAATGAATGGGGTGGCCCAGAAGAATGCATAAATTGGGGACGTCCACTTCTTGGAAAGTCAGGCTGCAATAAATCATGGATAAGGCTGATATTATGATTTAGATCCTAGCTCACACAGTTCAGCTTTGTCACCTTCAACTTCTGTAACTTTTTCCACGACCTTTTTGGCAGGATCTGCCATGATAACATCATCTCCAATCATCACTGCAGGATGCGATGCAGGGAGACTGCAGCCCACGTGTGAGGGTTCCTTGTCCTCCTCATCAGAAACAGATGCACGATGGGACATATTGTTGGTACTGGAAGCTGGCAGAGAGGAAGGCGCCTTGGATGAAACTAGTGATTGATGCGGGTCTACCATGGGTATTTCTCATGGACCTGTACCCATATCTGTCGAAACCTGTACCCGCTCTGGTGGGTTGGATATTGTGCAGGTACAGGTGCGGGTTACGGTGTATATGACAGATACGAGACCCACCGCAGGTGTGCGGCAGGTCTCTCACAATTATGTATTTAATATATAGACTACAGATAAGATAAATATGGGGGGGGCGAGTGAATGTGCTCGCCCACCTGCTCACCCCTTGCTGCCCTGTTTTATTGCACCCTCTCCCTCTCCGTCACTCACTCATCCCATCCCTGCACGTATTGGTGGGTGACGTGTTCAGAGTCGTGGTAGAGGTGGGTGGGTGGGTGACACATTTGGCGTCGTCGTGGTGGGAGAAGTGGTGGAGTTGGTGGGTGGGTGGGTGACATGTCCAGCATCATTGTGGTGGGAGAGGTGGTGGAGTTGGTGGGTGGGTGACACGCCGGCGTCGTTATGGTGGAGGGACACATTTGTGTCGTTGATAGGTGGGTAGTGGACTTGGAGGTGGATCCACATTGGCATTGTTGTGAGGTAGTGGAGGTGGGCTTTGTCTTCAGTATTTCTGAAGTAGTGCTGGTGCTGGCTTATCCAGCACCATCTAAAACATAACCATTAGCATATATTACTGAAGTTTTATTGACTTACTTTATCCTCAACGCTGTGCAACAGCGTCAAGTCCAAATCGTTGTGGTGCTGGTGTTGTTGGTCTTTGTTTGGCCAACAACAAAAAAGTTATGAAAATTCGAAAAACCTTTCATTAAGGCTCAAATAAAATCAATTAAAATATGAAAAAATATGGACATATACAGAAGATACTACGCTACAATACCCACACCAAAACCCACATACCCGGGCCACAGGTGCAGGTTGGGTATGGGTCCGAAAATTGTGACCTGTACCTGTACCTGCTGTGACCGTACCTGTGATCCGTGCGGGTTTCAAAACCTGTGCCGATCACTAGCGGTTGGTGGAGTCTTGAGGTGGGTGGCTGAGTTCGAATTCGGTGGCTGAGGCCAAGTGTGCGTGAAAACAAACACACCTGTGGGCTGAACAAATTGCAAAACTCACCCGGCAGCCTGGCAAATTGCATTACAAATAATATTATAAGTAAAATAGTATGTACTGTAAGTACTAGCTTAGCCATCAGCTGCCGGCTATACCTAGAGGACCAGTCGCAGCTGCAGTCAGTGCCCAGCTGCCAGCCAGCCAGGCATCGACTGGCTTATTTTCGGCTCGACTGCTGGCTTCAAGCTGCTGGCAGCTGCAGCCAGACTGTAAGGAATCTATAATTCCTTGTTACTTTCATTTATTTCTTTAATTGTTATTTTATTATTTTATTATCATTATTTACCGCAGACACGTGTGCCACAATGTACACATGTACAAACATAACCTTATTATGCCATCTGCATCGCACGATCTTTATATACTTAACTACTACAACCCTCATAAACAGCACATACATTCATTTAGTGTATAGCACGGGTTTACCGCGGGTTTTTTTTTCGGCTACCTGTACCTGTACCTGTCAAAACCCGTACCTGCCATGCAGGTACAGGTATTATCTGGGTCTGGGTCTGGTACTACTGTAGTACTATGGGTAGGAGACCTGCCGCATGCCTGCGACAGGTCTCTCATGATTACTACACTTAATAATATATACATAATAATATAATTACTAAGTGGGCGAGCACACACTCACCTACTCGCCCGCTCACTGCCCACTCACCCGCTTGCTTGCCCACTCACCCATTCCCTGCTCCCTGAGACCTTTTCTTGGGTGACATAGCCTGGGTGATGTGTTTGCATTGTTGGTTGTCGGGTTGTGGTGGTGATGTGGCCCAGGCGACGTGTTTGCATTGGGCGGTGACATGTTTGCATTGTTGGTTGTTGGGTGGTGGTGGTGACATGGCTCAGGTGATATGTTCGTGTTGGGCAGTGACGTGTTTGTGTCATTGGTTGTTGGGTGGTGGCGGTGATGTGGCCCAGGCAATGTGTTCACGTTGGGTGGTGGTGCCAGTGAGATGGCCTGGGTGTGGGTACTGGTGCACCCAGAACACCTCTGGAAACATAATAATTAGTCAATATAACTGTTTTACTTACCTTTAATAACCTTGCTTTTCTTTTGCTTGACTTCATTGAATGTCGAGCAGTTGTGGTTGGGTTGCTGGCATTGTTTGTGTTTGTTGAGGTAGCACGAAAAGCTCAATAAATTCGAAAAAATAATCGTTTTGAGCTAAATAAAATACAATAAAATATGTAAAAAATGTGTAATATCTGCGGAATGCTATTGTATAATACCTGCACATACCTGCCATACCTGTGCCACAGGTACGGGTTTTGTGCGGGTTCAGAAATGGTTATCGATACCCGGACCTGGCGTGACCTGTACCCGTGACCCGGCAGGTTTTCAATACCTGTGCTATGCACTACATTCATTACCCAAATATATTGATTTGGATCTGTGAATAGTGCACAGTGAGTACACAGTCTTTAAATATCTCATTTCCACTTGTATTAGGGCTTTAACTAGCCCTACACAAGTTTATACTTTTTTTCACAGCCAAACAACCTTTAAAACAGTTTTGAATTGACTGTAACAACCATAAGCCTCTCACGAGGTTAGATACATTGGTTATACTACGTAGTCATAAGCCACTTGCGGTTAGATACCTTGACTATAAAAAAGTCCTATTAGGCACCCTAAAGGGCCTTATCGAACAGACCCGATATAAAAGCCCAAACGGCTTGAGAACACCTCTCACCGTATACTACGGATACTGAACGTAAAGTTCATATCAGCGTGTGATAAGAATTCGCAACGCATATCATAGTAATACGATTCAGAACACGCATGGTCTAGTGTGTTCATAGACGAATCCTGTCGATAAGTGAAATCGACAACCCGGTGTCACACAATTGTTTAATTGTGTCTAGATGTGCCGGTTCGTTTATCTTTGATCGGGCAG
>QLPF01001174.1:0-14183 GCA_003314045.1 Hygrophorus pudorinus
TGTGACAGAGTCGAGTCCAAGTGGGGGTGCTACTGGCAGTGTTGGTCTTTGTTTGGTCAACAATGAAAAAGTTAATAAAATTCGAAAAACCCTTCGTTAAGGCTCAAATAAAATGGAAAAAATATGAAAAAATACATACATATAAGGAAGATACTACACTACAATACCCATGCCAAAACCCGTGTACCCAGGCCATGGGTACAGGTTGGGTATGGGTCCGAAAGTTGTGACCCGTACCCGTGATCCGCGTGGGTTTCAAAACCCGTGCCAATCACTAGGGATAATGGCTGACATCATCAGGGGATCAGGATGGATGAAGGTGATCAGTGGCCAGGCCAAAAGACTTACATGGGTTCTGGTATGCCTTTACCAAACACTCGGTGATGTGCTCGCAGTCGCTGGTGAGATCAATGGAAAGGGACATGGGTGTCCTGAGGGGGTTGATGGAAGGGGAAGATATCGAGGTCCCACTGCTGTTTGTGGCTGCCGAGTGCTGCTGTAATTTGTGCTGAAATAGGTCCACTAAATACTGTGAAAGGGTATCTGTGAATTGAAGAACTTCAGATATGTGCACTTGATCCATGTCGACTGCTGGAGCAGGGTGTTGCTTAAGTAATCGAAGCATTGTCCAATTTGGAATGACTGAGGGGGCTGAATACATAATGAAGAGCGGCCCAACAGAAATTCAGTGGGAAACTGAATGAGAAACTCACATATGGGCAGAGCCATCTTTTCTGACTACAATATCTATATCAGCCGACCCATCTCCAATGAGAAATGCCAATATGGGCCCACCCATCTCTAATGGGAAACTGACATATCGGCCAACCCATCTTCAACGAAAAAATCAATTATCGGCAGACCCATCTCCAATGAGAAACGCCAATATGGGCCGACCCATCTTCAATGGGAAAATGCACTATTGGCCCACCCATCTTCAATGGGAAAATACATTATCAGCCGACCCATCTCCCATGAGAAACTCCAATATGGGCCCACCCATCGTCAATGGGAAAATGCATTATTGGCCCACCCATCTCCAATGAGAAACTCCAATATGGGCCCACCCATTTCCAGTGGGAAATTCAAATATCAGCCAACCCATCTAGTATGACTACAATACTAATCTCGGCCAATCCATTGCTTATGACTACAATACTATTGTCGGCTGACCCATCATTTACGACTACAATAATCATATCGGCCGACCCATCATTTACGACTACAATTCTAATATTGGCCGATGTCTGCTGGCCCATCTCTAACGTGATTTTGTCACTGTCTGCTCCCCCATCTTAGATGGGTCCAGGTAACTGGAAGATGTGGATCTCAAATGAAAGAATTCAATGATGAGAATGTGGGCTGATCCATCTCCAATTGAATAATGCAATATTGGCCGACCCATCTATAATGAAGCAAGTCAATGTGGGCCGATCCATCTCCAATGAGAAAGTCAGATATCGGCCCACCCATCTCTAATGAGAAAGTGAAATATTGGCCCATCCATCTCCAATGGGATAATGCAATATTGGCCCATCCATCTCCAATGGGATAATGCAAGATCGGCCAATCCATCTTCAATGGGGAAATGCAAGGTCGGCCCACCCATCTCTAATGAGAAAGTCACATATCGGCCGATCCATCTCCAATGAGAAACCTCAATGTCGGCCCACCCATCTCTAATGAGAAAGTAACATATCGGCCGATCCATCTCCCATGAGAAACCTCAATATCGGCTGACCCATCTCTGACGAGAAAGTGACAAATCGGCCAATCCATCTCCAATGAGAAAACTCAATGTCAGCCGACCCATCTCTAATGAAGCACCTCAATATCGGCTGACCCATCTTCAATGAGAAAATGCAATATCGGCCGATCCATTGTCCATTAGAACCTCTCATCGTCCTCATCAGCTGACTCATCATTTACGACTACAATACTTTTCTCGGCTGACCCATCTTTCATGACAACAATACTAATGTCGGCCAGTCCATCATTTATGACTACAATAATCATGTCGGCCAATTCATCTTTAATGACTACAATAGTAATGTCAGCCAACGTCCGCTGTCCCATCTCTAACATGATTTTGTCACCGTCCACTCCCCCATCTTAGATGGGTCCAGGTAACTGGAAGGTGTGTGACTTTACCCATACCCATGGGTAAGGGTACAAAAGTGACAGGTATAGGTGAGGGTACAGGTACAGCTAAAGATACCCATGGGTAACCTGTGCCATGCCCTAAGCGCGGGGCTATTTATTTCTGACTCCGGGCCCCACACTCTTCAAAAGAGTGTGGGGCATTCGATTTTGACTGTGTTCGCCCATCCACACCTCATCTCACCCCCACGCTCTTCAAAAGAGCATGGGGCATTCATTTTTGACTTCCAGCACCCATCCTGGTTTTATTTTAACCCACTTACTATGCCCATCCAGACCACACTCTCATGAGAGGCCGCAAATTACAGCAGTGCTCAGCAGCCACAAATGGCAGTGGGACCTTGATATCTTCCCCTTTGATCAACCAGCTCAGGACACCCATGTCCCTTTCCATTGATCTGACCAGCAACTGCGAGCACATTGCCAAGTGTTTGGTAAAGGCATAACAGAACCCATGTAAGTCTTTTGGCCTGGCGACTGATCACTTTCATCCGTCCTGATCCCCTGACAATGTCAGCCATTATCCCATGGGATGCTGTGCGATATTGTGATCGACTGTCCGTGCATGAAAACGGCCGAAATGAGGCAAAGGAAGAGGCAATTTCAAAGGCATACCCTGTCGATGCTGAATATGAAGAGGACAATGAAGATGACGATGACTTGTCCTTGGAACCCCCATTAAGTTGTCAGGGCACTGACCTCCAGGATCCCCTACCAAGGCCAGGCATACACCTCTTCCATAACCTCCCACCACTCGTTCAGGATGTTGATGCCGAATATCTGGCCGAGACAGCTTTGCTGCAGGTGTCAGACACCCACTACATTCAAACTGCCTTGCTTGTGCAAGACATGGATCGGTCCCAGTGAATTCTACAGGTCCAACAGCAGGCAATGCAGCAAATCGACAATCTGATCCGGAGGTGCAGAGAGGTGGAGGAAAAGAAGGAGAAGCATAAGGGCCCATGTACTGGATACATATAGAGATGTAGCATTATAATTTTATATGATCACAACCTGATCCCCCAACACCTGAGTCTAGCAGATTAAGTGGATGCTGATGCATAGTCAGCAAACTGTGTTTGCGACCGAGCTGAGAGAAAGACATTAACATGTTCAGGTGGATGATTTATGTGAGGACCTTGTGTGGGGAAGATAGTGATGATGATAGCAGCTCAGGTTAAGAGACAGTGGGGGGTAGACCTGCTCAGCCAGCTTCATTGATCAATACACACTGAGGCCAAAGCATTGACATCGGCAGATGCATGTCCAACATAAACAGACAGATCGGCTGACCCATCTCCCAGGAGAACATTCAACTCTAATGAAAAAATGATTCATCTGACAACCCATCTGCAGGGAGATACTTTAATCTCAGGTGTTTCATTTCTGATGGGAAAATGGGTTTTTGGCTGACTCATCTTATACATTATCAACCTATTCATCATCCTCAATAGCAGCCGATCAATGTCTAATAAGACAGTGACATATCGGCAGATCCATCTTCAACAACAAACAGAAATATCAGCCCACCTATTGGAATGAATCTGTGGGCATGTTAGTAGAGTGTGTGGGCACCAATGCTGAGCCGAGCCAATCGGGACTGTAAATGCAAATATATGACAACTTACACCGGTGAATTCAGTACACAATTACGGTGGTTGCACTTCATGCTGAGATATAGTATGAAATAACAACATGGCATTTGGAATGCATCTGTGGGGATATTAGTACAGTGTGGGGCACCGATACCGAGCCAAGCCGATCGGGACTGTAACGCAAACATATGACAACTTAAAGTGTTCACTTCAGTCCACAATTACAGTAGTTGAACTCAATACAGAGATATAGTATGAAATACCGACATGGAATTTGGAATGAATCAGTGGGGGTATTAGTAGAGTGTGGGGCCACCGATGTGAAGCCGAGCCGATCAGGACTGTACAAACTAACACCTAAAAGTTGAGCACACAATTGCAGTAGTTAAACACCATACCAAGCTTTGGGTGCCCATGCTAAGCTGATAAAATGGGAACATGCCTTGCCAGCCAATCCCTCTTATATGGGCACCTCAAATATTGGCCAACCCATCTTCAATGAGAAACTCCAATATGGGCCCACCCATCTCCAATGGGAAAATGCATTATCGGCCCACCCATCTTCAATGGGAAGATGCATTATCGGCCCACCCATCTCCAATGGGAAATTCAATTATTGGCCGACCCATCTCCAATGAGAAACTCCAATATGGGCCCACCCATCCGCAATGGGAAATTCACATATCGGCTGACCCATGTCCAATGAGAAACTCCAAAATGGGCCTACCCATCTCCAATGGGAAAATGCATTATCGGCCCACCCATCTTCAATGGGAAGACACATTATTGGCCCACCCATCTCCAATGGGAAATTCAATTATCGGCCGACCCATCTCCAATGAGAAACTCCAATATGGGCCCACCCATCTTCAATGGGAAGATGCATTATCGGCCAACCCATCTCTAATGGGAAATGCCAATATGGGCCCACCCATCTCCAATGGGAAACTCACATATCAGCCAACCCATCCTACAATACTATTGTTGGCCCACCCATCTTCAATGGGAAGATGCATTATCAGCTGACCCATCTCCAATGGGAAACTCCAATATGGGCCCACCCATCTAGTGTTGGTCCAGCTGGCTTAGCTGCAAGCTGGCTGACACAGCTGCAGCTTGAGCTGGCTAATTTCACAAATTTTCATCAGCCATAGCTGACAGCTGGTACCAGCCAGCTTCAGTTGACTCAAGTCAACTCCAAGCTGACAGTCAACTAAGTTGGCTGAAATTCAGCTAAGCCAGCAATAAGCTGATTCAAAGCACCTTAATGTAGGTTGGAAAGGTATATATTCAAACAGTATCTTCATCTTCCACATCTCCTAGTACTTCCATTAACCTATCAAACAACTCATTGGAATCTTCACCAAGATACTCTGCCAACATATCACCATCTGAACAGTCGTGTTCAACTCCCTTTATAACTGTATATATTCAATGTAAATAATATTTAGTACAATATTAAATGGTAATAAATAAGTTACTTAGCTTGGTTGGCCTATGGTTACCGCTGTCTCAAGCGGGTGGTGGTGTCTTGAGGTGGGTGGCTGAGTTCAAACTCGGTGGCTGAGGCTGAGTGTGCACGAAAATTACACACCCGTGGCTTCAACAAAATACAAAAATCAGTTAGCAGCCACAAAATTTGGCTACTAATGAGTATTACAACTACAATACTATCTACCTGTATGTACCAGCTTAGCTGCCAGCTGCCAGCTGCCCAAATGAGGGCAGCTACAGCCGCAGCTAGTTGCCAGCCTTAGCTAGCTGGTGACCGGCTTGGCTTATTTTCGGCTCAGCTGGCAGCTGCAAGCTGCTGGCAGCCTCAGCTGGACCAACACTACACCCATCTCCAATGGGAAATTTAATTCTCGGCTGCCCCATCTTGTACGACTACAATACTAATCTCGGCCGATCCATTGCTTATGACTACAATACTATTGTCAGCCGACCCATCATTTACAACTACAATTCTAATATCGGCTGACGTCTGCTGGCCCATCTCTAACATGATTTTGTCACCGTCCGCTCCCCCATCTTAGATGGACTAAGTCACTGGAAGGGCTGCTCTGAAGGTCTATCATCCTAAGGTGCCTGATGAAGCCGTCAATGACTGTGAAAAGTTGCATGAGGCTGCTGATGGACGTAAGCAGAAGGTGTTCATGGACCTCTTCAATGACACAGGTCTGATGTGCCTGGTGTGTTGCCATGATATTCCTTTGTTTTTCACTAACATCAACACGCTGGGGGAACAACAAAAATATTCTGTTGCTCTCCTTGAGCATTTCTTCTCCCTTGTACCATCCCAGTCCACAATAGTGTTCCCAAAGTTCAGTTTGAAACTGTTGAAACTCAGTTCAAACCCAAACCAAACTCTGAAGTTTGGGTTTGGTTTGGGATTTTGGCAAACTCAAACTGAACTCTGAGTTTGGTTCAGCCAAAAACCCCTTGGGAACCAAACCAATTACCATAGATGGTAAGAGTTCAGGTTTGAAACCTGAACCAAACTGCTTTGGAGCCAAACTCCAAGGTTTGGTTTGAACTTTGGCTGAACCAAACTCCAAAGTTTGGTTTGGGGTTTCAAAAAAAAGGCCAAAACCAGACCAAACTGAACTTTGGGAACACTAGTCCACAACCTGCTGTCTGTATGACATCAGGTGTGTCCTTGACAGAAGCTTGAACCTAGTAAGTCACACATGAAACTATCCATTCATTTACACTCAATAAGTGCCGTAGTATAACTTTCTTCCGTTGTCAATCATCGAGTGCCTGCTATTTGCCACAACTGCTATGCACACATACAGCCACCAGTGGTCCTGCCAGCTTGTATATAACCCTCAGCTCCGAAAAGGTCTTGGTCTCACAGACGGAGAGGCTGTCGAAAGGCTTTAGGAAACTGATCGGCATCACCAGGTCATCTGGGGTATGTGCACCTCAGCAAATTCATGCACTGCATGTACTGATCAAGAAGCTTTAGAGATTGCAGAGAATCTGGATGATAGATCACCAAGCTGCAGCTATTGGACAAGAGCTACGTGATGACTTGGGAGATTGGATCCAACAGCGTCTTCGTCATGGGATAGATGCTCAAGGCCTCAAGGCCCAGACCATCCTCAATGAATGTGGGGTACCTCTTGCAGACCTCCACGATCAATGGCAGCTCCAGCAACAGGCTCAGCTGTCTCTCCGTGCTTGTAAGCATTTTTAAAATCTTCATCATGCATTACTATTAACTTCTGAACTCTGGTAGATGTACCTGCACACCTCAAGAGGGAGCTTGACATGGTTCTTACTCTGCAAGGGGATCTTGATTGTGTTGACCAAGCTATTCAGACAACGAAAGCAACCCTTGGCAAGGCTGCACCCTCATCTGACTCATTATGTGTGATGGCAAGCCTCGAACAAACACATGAGTGTCTTAAGGAAAAGGTCAAAGCTTTCTACACATCCCTCAATATCCACGAGTCATTCCCTGAACTTCAGGGTATTGATCTAGAATTTGTTCAACTTCTTCTCATGGCACGTGACCTCAAGATCAATATCAGAAAGCGAGCAATCGGCAGTTTTTTTGAGTGGGATAAGCTCGATCAGGCTGTTGGCAGAAAGCAACAGGCACTCAGTAGGTTTCACTTGGACCTTCACTTTAATATATTTTTGACCTCTACAAGGTACAAAACTTCATCAACAAACACATAAGGCAATATCTAAATATAAACCGGCACTCATGGCCACCATTCGAAAATTCAACAATTACTGTGCAAATCTCGAGAGGCTCTACAACCCAGTGTGGTCGATACCATTCCCACAACCTCTACCCACACATCTTGTAGCCTTATGGGACAGCCATGCTCTGATGGAAGATGTCTGGATTACACCATCCTCCGAAGAGGTTCCCCAGTGGCTGGAGGACCCCGACGTCTGTGAAGGCATCCGAGCTATGCTGAAACTCAACAGATGTTTTGGAAGAACGGCAGCACCTAGGCTTTGAGGCAGACAACCTCTGCTGATTGTTCGGTCAAGAGCTAGTCACAATAGAACTTGCTATGTTAACTCCAGCCTGTAAGGACTTGTAGTTTTCCATCACGCTGAGCACAGTACAGATGGTCATTTAGCCTTATTATTACATCAATGATGAGATCTCCTCCTCTACCTCAAAATGCATTGGATGAATCCTTTTGCCTCAAGTATGCATTCTAACTCACATGTCACCAGTGCTGTCAATACTGCGCGATGTCTCTCTGCACCAGATGTATCCACCACTCAACTCATCTGGACCACTCCTGCCACCAACGAGCACTCTGCCACATTTGATAAGGATACTGAGCACAATATCCCAGCAGCTCTCCAATCCTTCGACATTTTGAGCCAACCTATGGTGTGTGATAGTGACCAGATCATTCTCACAGACATCCTCACTGCTGATTCATATCATGACAACAATGTAGACCCCAATATAGACACGTCAGCATGTGGGGAGGTTTGTGCTAAGATCATCTGGGCATTGCCGGTGCAGTGGTTTTTTCTATGTATATGTATCACCATATAGTTCTAAGTAATTTTCAGCCCAACATTCAAGTTGACACACTCCCCGACTTTCGGAATCACTTTTTCTTGGGAACACCCAGTCATTCTAATGCCCCACAGAACCACTCACATAAGAATGGCTTCCTGACCATCCAATTCGACCCCAAGGATATTGACATTATGATGTCTCTGACAGTGCGACTGAACAGTGGGTGCCTGAACAGTGGCAGTGTGCTCCTACAAGATTTCTTGTCATCTCCAACATTGTCCTCTTCTAATTGCAGCAACCAGTGTGCAATACTTTCTACTTATGACCTAGTCTGTGTCCGTTACAATGCATCCGATGAAGACCTCTGGCATAACATCTGCAACACCTCCTACTGGCTCCACAACACATAGATACTTCTGATTCATCGCATGGGTCCTGCAGAACATTGGGTCATCTGTGTCATCTATCTCCTGTCTCATGAACTCTTTCTTTTTGACAGTTTTGCATCTCGAAAGCCATGGTGGCAGGATGTCAAGGTATTTGTGTCCCTTCTACTGGCCACCATGATGAACTGACATTGTGCTATTGTTCAGGATATTATGTGTCTAGTCACGTGAATGGTCATCCTTGCCAACAGGTACAACCATACCCTTCACATCACTACTGAAGATTGGACAGCATATCCAGTGATAGTACATCTTCTCTAAACCCTTTCCACTCCTCACTGATACTCTATCCAGCTCCATGCTCTACAAACAAATGACTATGACTGCGGTGTCTAGGTGTTAGCATCTATCACTGCTGTTCTCTAAGGGTGTCATGTTATGAGCCTTGTTCAAAAAGACATACCAATATTTTGTAAATTCCTATATGACCTTGTACAGTGTCTTCCCAGCATGTCAGTAACATACCGTTCAGATTGAGAATATTTCTCTCTATGAGATTTCCGGGCTGTAGCTTGTTCTTCCACAGTGAAATGTTTATGAGGTCAACCCATGAGTGCATGAGTGATCAATACCAAGATGAGATACAAGGTCAATTCATCAGTCCTGATAACCACGGCCACTCATTGGTCTTATAATCTTTCAAAATTTCGAGACTAAATTGAAGGGTCTGCTTTGTCGGTTTGACTTCAAATTATTTTATATTTTTCCTTCATCTGTAGCTAATACAGTGTGCACTTTATTGTCAGTAGGACATTTACTTCAACCAAAATAGATAAGTCACTTTGTGTTATCCGCATGTCATTCACAAGGCATCCACCAACTCATCATCTCACCTCTCACTGATGGACCTCTCAGAGCCTATCAAGAGCCTTTGTGAGGACTCTTGGGTAGGTATAACACCAACACATCACAGTAGTAGTACTTCTTTCCTTGCTCATACTTCTTCAATTTGTGGATCCATGTCTCACTCGGCCTGGGCTGCCAGCAACTCGATTTTTCACTTACATCTTCAGCTCTATCAGTTTTTTTCTTACCTGCACCATCGTTGTCTTTCAATGTCTCTTTCAAAGTGTCTTTTTCCCTCAGATTTCCACATCTTGTCTCCTGTTACTTGTAAGTTTCACAATCTTTTGTCCTGCACCACGAGGTTTATTAACACAGTTACCCAAGTCCCACAAAAAATGCAGATGTCTGATGATGTCTTAGAGAGCGATTACATCCTCACTCCAACCCACTGGTCAGACACAGTGCCTGATCTAGGTCACCTTGATTTCAACCTCTGTCCAACTAGTCCGCCATCTAATGACAAATTTTATGATGGAGCCTTTGAGGAGCAGGTTGGTGGACTAAAGAGCAGAGGTCTATTTTGAGGAGTAGATGTGATCATCCGACACACCCTGAAACTCAAACATCTTCCATCGCAGCAGGCTGGTAGGTTCCATCTTTGCTCGGTTGACATTCATACTGACATCCCATTATAGCTATTGTCATGACATGACTTTTACCCCTATCTAGTTTCCTTTTTCGAACATTCTTTCATCCTATTTCGGACATTCACATGGCCTATAAACAATTGCCACATGGACATTCTTTAATTATCTCTTCTTTGATCACAAGGCACAACAACAGTGTTCTGCTCTGGACTTGGCCTGCCACATGGTTGCTCCACCGATCTATTTCCATCCACCACCGATCGGATTTCGTCCTAATCTCCATTTGGATTAATGAGCACAAGGCACACCATTCCTAAACACGCTTCCGGATTCTGGACCCACAAACGATCGATCAGACTTCTATCAATTGATTACCAGATAAACTCGACAGCTGCCAATCATTGTTTCGGTCCATAGCCTTGCCCATAGCCTTTCAATCGTAAGGCTATCCCGCTATCTTGGTTCATAAACATGTGCCGACCTCATGCCCGAGGATCACCCTTTTATAGTATATCTCTTTCTTCACATATCCTTTCTTTCTCATGCTGTGCACATTATCACCTGACCATTGCCTGCAAGCACAGCACGTCCGATTCACATCCGAATGTAGTAGTACACAGCCACTGTACCATTAGTGTATATATTGCAATAAACGAGTAACAGACTCTCCAGTCTGTTATCTCAGGATTACCACCAATAATTTTCGTGGCAACTAAGTCATAGCATTCTGGCGACCTCCCCTCTCTCCCTCTTCACCTATAACCATTTCGCATCACTCTCTGGTCTTGTATCTTCATATGAAGGCCAGTACTTAATTGTATTTGGTGTTGCCCTGACAGCTATGATTAAAGGCACATACCCTGTCATCTGTGATGCCCCCCCATCGGCTGGTGCCACCAAGGAGTGTGGTTGGCGAAAGTTTGTAAATGGCCAAATTGATAACATAGGCCCTGCATGCTCTGCTCACTCAGCCAAGACAAGTGTAAGGCCAAGCAAAACTTCAAACCACACACAGCCAAAATGTGATGACCTTTCTCTCATGCCAGTTGAAGTGGAGGAGGACAAGGCTCTTACAAAGGCCTCAGAAGACGATTCGGAATATTGGGTACCAAGCAAATGCAAAAATGATCATGCAACATCTGGTCGTGCACGAAAGAGAGTCATATTCTCAGAGAGTCCCAGCAGCAGAGAAGATTTGAGTGTGGTTTACCTTAGTGAGAACCCAACAAAATGCAAAAGGGCAGTCAGTACACAGTCAGTGCATGAACCAGTAAGGGGGAAGTACAGTGTGAAAGCAGGAGGGTAGAAGAATAGACCCACATCCTGGCACAAAGGCTACAGGGGGTGTAAATGGTGTTGCAGCAGGTGTGAAGGGTAAGAAGAAAGCCTGCAAGGAGCGGTTATCATTGCCTCCGGTAGTCGAGTGTAAGTTTGATATATGTTTCTAAGCACTATCTCTCTAATGGTCAATGCCTCTGCCACAGCATGTCCCCGCCCACGGCCCAAGCACTTATACATGTCCAAGGCACAAGACCTGGCATCAGCTAATCCACAGAGGTCTGCAGAGGTTCAAGAGTGGTCTCATGCCTCCTCGCATCTGTCCATAGAGCCTCTTGGCAGGCATGGGGAGGTGTTCATGGAGGATCACTGCTGTCAGATTACCCTAGCACAGAGGTCTGCAGAGCCTCTCAGTAGGCCTGGGGAGGTGTTCGTTGAGGATTACCACCATCACCACCATCAAATTACTCCAGCACAGAGGTCTGCAGAGCCTTGGGAACAGCCTCTTCCCAAGCATTCTGGGAGGCATGGAGAGGTCCTCCAAGAGCAGACTCTCATGTCCCCGCATTTGTCCACCCAGCACCCCAGGAGGTACAGAGAGACTGCCTATGAAGATTCTCACTGTCAATTCACCCCACCACAGAGGCCTACTAAGCTTCAATGGCAGTTTCTCCCCTCCTCTGAGTCACACCTTGGGAGCATCAAGGACCAAGGTCAATCTGGACAATCGCAGAGACTTGCAGAGCATGCCGGTAGACATGTCTCACCGCACCTGGCCACTGAGCATCCCGGGTAGCATAGAGTGGGTGCACAGGGGGGATTTCACCATCCCAGTCAATTAATGCCATCGTGGAGGTATCGAGAAGACCTGTGACATCAATTCGTGCAGCCACAGAGGACAGCAGAACCTTCAGAGCAGGCACAGATATCTTCCAACTATTAGTATAAGCACCACCCCCATAGTTACAATTCAGAGAGCAGTCAATGCCCCCTGCATACATCCAATTAGTGATTGATGCGGGTCTACCATGAGTATTTCTCACGGACCCGCACCTGCACCCGTCAAAACCTGTACCCGCTCTGGTGGGTCAGGTATTGTGTGGGTACGGGTGCAGGTTACAGCTGGGTTTCACAGGTATACGACAGATACGAGACCTGCCGTGGGTGTGCAGCGGGTCTCTCACAATTATGTATTTAATATATACACTACAGATGAAATAAATATGGGGGGCAAGTGAACGCGCTCGCCCACCCACTCACCCCTTGCTGCCCTGTCTCATTGCGCCCTCTCCCTCTCTGTTGCTCACTCCATCCCTGCATGTGTTGGTGGGTGACATGTTCAGAGTCGTGGTAGAGGTGGTTGGGTAGGTGCCTGTATTTCTTTTGTCTTATATGCCTTACATGTTGTATATATCTTGTGTAGTGTACTGTGAATCTCGCAAACACAAAAATTGCCATGGTTGTACAAGTAAAAAGAAGACAAACAAAAAGTAGATACTGCCTATTATTGGCCACACTGCGAGTGCACAATCACAAACTTCATATCAATCCGCATTCACAAAGCTCCCTAAGATAGTCCTCCCACATAGCAGTCGCAATCCTATCTTGCATTTCATCTGCTTCCCTCATCTCAGCCCTCCGTGGAATACCATCAGCCAAGCTGTCAGGGCGACACCAAATACAATTAAGTACTGGCCTTCCTATGAAGATACAAGACTAGAGAGTGATGTGAAATGGTTAGAGGTGAAGAGGGAGAGAGGGGAGGTCGCCAGAATGCTATGACTTAGATGCCACGAAGATTATTGGTGGTAATCCTGAGATAACAGACTGGAAAGTCTGTTACTCATTTATTTCAATATATACACTAAATGGTACAGGTGGCTGTGTATTACAACATTGGGACGTAAATTGGATGTGCTGAGCATGCAGGCAATGATAAGGTGATAATGTGCATAGCACAAGAGAGAAAGGAAATGTGAAGAAAGGAATATACTAAATAAAGGTGATTATCAGGCATGAGGTCGGTGCATGTTTGTGGACCGGGATAGCAGGATAGCCTTGCGATCGAAAGGCTATGGGCAAGGCTATGAGCAAGGCTATGGACCGAAATAATGATTGGTGGCTGTCAGGTTTATCTGGTGATCGATCGATAGAAGTGTGATCGATCATTTGTGGGTCCAGAATCTGGAAGCGAATTGGGAATGGTGTGCCTTGTCATCATTAGTCCAAATGGGGATTAGAACAAAACCCGATCAGTTGCAGATGGAAATAGATTGGTGGAGTTCCCATGTGGCAGGCCGAGTCCGGAGCGGAATGCAGTTGTTGTGCCTTGTGATCAAAGAAGATATGATAAAAGAATTGGTGGGAATGTCCATGTGGCAATTGTTTAAAGGTTGTGCAAATGTCCGAAATAGGATGAAAGAATGTTCGAAAAAGGAAACTAGATAGGGGTAAAAGTCACATCATGACACAAGCCCCCATGTCTCCTTGGGTGTTACCCTGATTGTCGGCTTCATCAAAATCCTCTATCTCCAAAGGGTTGTGGTCACGCATGAAGTTATGGAGTGCAGTGAGAGTGGCAGGAAGGCACACTTAGTGTTGCTCCGGCTCTGGCTCTGAGCTGGCTGGGAGCCGCAAGCCAAGCTGATTTTAAGCCAGCTAGTCACCGGCTCGCGGCTATGGCTGTCAAAAATCCAAAGCTGCAAGCCACCAGCTAAGCCAGCTTATATACATATACTAGTATTTTAATTATATTGCATAGTAT
>QLPF01001186.1:0-18887 GCA_003314045.1 Hygrophorus pudorinus
GTAACCCGCAATGCCACCGGGCTTTACTGTGAAAAGGAGTTTCTGATGATGACTGTCATGCTTCGTGTTTGAATGAGGTCGTGAATCAGAATGAGTGGACTTTGTCTCTCCCACTTTGCGCTCGATAGGTAATAGGATATCGAGGAATCCTTCGATGACATAGAATAAGCCTACAAATAACCAAGGTGTGTCAAATGGCAACCAAGTTGAGAGAAATGACCTACCTGTGTTCACTTCCCCGGCGCTCGCGAGCGTTGATCCGGAAGGATAAAACAGAATTTCCACTTCATTATCCAGGCCACTCATGTATCCAGCCGAGACCATGGTCGACGAACCGCCAGTCATGCTAGAACTATCATCTCCAATGTCCAGCAGCGATAATGAACCGAAAGAGGAGCTAAAAATACCCGTCGGTGAACGTCCGCCGTCAGTAGGGGGAAAACCAGGAGAAGCCTCGACAGAATCATTTCCGCTTAGTGGAGGTTGTAGGAGCCCGATTGACTTGGCGATACATGACATGACCTCTTCTCGGAGGTCGAAATCATCTCCAGATAACCGTACCGAGTTTGGACTTGCTATGTCATCGCTTTCAGAAAGTCGGCCGATACGTGGTGTACTCAAACTGCCATGTGAGCGGCCAAGCGGACGGTAAATTTCACCCATGTGTCCCGTGGTATGCAAATCACCAGCGTGAACCAAGTGGCGGGAAGAATGTGCTCGCAAAGGTATGGGATGCATTGAGATAGGACTGTCCATTATTTTAGCAGTAGGTAGAACTGAAGACTTTACTTTGGGTGACGTCGTGGGTGGAGATTGTGAGTGAGTGTACTCATTCTCGGCGTATATAGCAGTTTTACCGCCGCCGTCAAAACGCTGTCGGAGATATTGAAGACCTCCTCCTTCGTAAAATGATGCAGGTAAAGGATGGCATGCAATGTCGTTGATGGCTTTCTCAGTCCGAAGGACTTCAGTCGTCAGGCCTAGATATTTATGTGCAGCATTGAACGTCACTCGCGAGAAACGTGTCAAAATCACTGAAATCGAAATAGTCAGGATTGATACCTGGACGTAAGGCAAATATCCACCTTGAACAATATGACCAGTAGCTTTGGGAAACTTCTTGGTCAGCCTGCTAAATGCCTCAGCAGGTATGACAGCTAAAGTTGTGTCTTCAACAGCACGAGCTACCACACCATGATGAATCTGGGTTTGACGGGCAGGACCTTTACGGGTGAGGGGAGGTGGGGGAAAACCTAGCTCATCGTCACGACGGGATTGAGGTGCCGACGATGTCCGGGGTGACGTAGGGTCCATTGCGTGGACCGTGGAGGCAGATGAAGAATCTGACGATCGCCTATGATGACTCCTGGGCGTTTTCCGATCAAGGGTGAACTGTGATACGTCGGAATTTGCTCGTTGTGTACGACTACGAAATGAACTGGACGAGGCATTGAGGTCGGCATTTGCATTCTCATCCAGGGTCGCTTGATAAAGGTCTGTATCTTGCCAACTCATCTTGACGTCCTCCGTGAACAGACTGAGGATAGTGAACAGACTGGAGAGCGTTCCCCCACTGCCGACCTCATTCAATAGCTGATAACCGTTCATGTCCTCTTCATCCCATGATCCTTTCTGTTCCTCCACAGGTTTACCGGTCTGGGCAAACACCTGCACCATGCCATCGACAACACAATAGAAACTTTTATCCTGGTCGAGTGAGATACTGTCTCCCGCAATCAGTCTCCTTGTTTGCAAGTGTCTCGCGAGTTCATGGAAGACCTATCGTTGTCATCACAATGAGAGTTGTTCTGTCTGAAAAGAAAGGCAACAGACTGGTTTCTCCAAGAAGCCAAAGACACGGATGGCTTGTAGAAAATCGTCAAGGTAATTGTGAAATGCGGGTGGTGGCTCGGTGGTGTTCACGTCAGGGTGGAGTTCATTTGCATCGGCTTTGGCCAGGGGCGGCTCCTTCAGCTGGGTATATTCATTAAGGTATCGAAAACGTATCCAATAATTTACTGCGACAGCGGAGAGCGCAAACATCACAGCAAAAGACCAGAAGTTGAGCTGCGAAGCACCCGACATGAGTAAAGTATTAGGAGGCTGGATGGCACGCTTACAGTCAACGTCATGGAATAGGACAGCGCCGCATAGATTAACCGCGGTATCGTGATTGTCGCAAAGGCGATCAGCGCTTTCGCCCATGATAACAACCACACTGTGTGACTTGCGTACTTATTTGAGTGGTGTGTAGATCGATATACACGTACAGATGACCCAGAAGCATGCTGATAGCAGAGAAACAAGGGGATGTCTGTCATAATCCGCCGCTTCTGTGGATATTTCCATTTCTATTGATATGATTGCCGTGGGGTGTAGCCTGCGTGAGTCTGAGGAATAGCAATTGTCCAAATTCGTTGGGGTATGAGTAGTATTACAAGGTAGTTTAGACCGGAAGATCGAGGCGGTTCAAGTGACTTTGTAGTAGTACGTAAAGTGGGAGTCGGGCCGACATATGACGTTTTTGGTCACAATGAAAACACGAGCACTCGGACAATGCCCCTAATACCGCCAGCACACGGTTGGGTGCAACTTGAATTCGTGAACGGTAGACATGAAAATAACAATCACGAGACGTTTTCTCCTCAGAAAACCGAACGTAATGGTACTTCCAACCCATGTGATTAGCACGGAATTCGTCCTCAAACGGCAGAAATTGAAATTGGCGAGACGTCCCGCTCCGCATAAACAAAGGTCCAACTTGAAGTTAGCTTGTCAATGAGCATGCAAGACTTCGTGATCACCTAGTTTAACCCCCAAGCCTCCATGTCTTGTTGAAAAAAACACTGGCGGACAAGAAAATAGCCTTCGCTATCGAGCAAACCTCAGGCTGCGTTACATTGAAGCCTGAAGGTGATATCCCCCTGGGAGTGGAACACTACCAAGGGGAACTTTTTATGTTTTTCGTGGAAACCTTAAGCGTGTCAGTCTGTGTTGCCTCTAGATTTATCATCAGCACACTAGTAGTCAACTTCAAACAATTCATAATTCTCACCAGAAGACTCACTCTGTTTTACTGTGTAGCTACATATGTCACTCAGGCCATTACGTCTTCTGTCAGAAACAGTATTTCTGTAATATCATGATAGCGCTAAAGCTTGAAGTGAGTCCGCTCGTGTCGAGGTGGCGTGAGAACCCGTTCTATGTCGGAGTACGAAGAGGTTTAAACCGACGCCAACATGAGAAAGTCGACAGGAAAAAAACGCAAAGCCAATGACGCTGCAATCGCAACTTCTATACAGGACGTAGATCTCCCGCATGAGTGGATGCAGAAGCTTTTGGCACTTGGGCCCGACCTGGCTTACGTTCTTGCATCACTTGCCGACGACGGGCACATCACTGCCTCTCAGATAAAGAAAGCCAGAATGGGCCTGCCGTCCTTCTCGTACGCAAGATGGAGCGAACTTGCACCCAACTTCGATCTTCCCGTCGATCTTACGCTGGCCCGACTTGACTCCTTTTCGATTGCTCCTGTTCTTCTCCCCCCATCTTTTCATGAGGCTACCGCCGAAATGGCATGGCGCATCCAAGACGTCTATCAAGAACGACTTTCTCAGGAAAGGGAAGAGGCACGAGTTAGAGTTTTTGATGCAGTATGTCCAACTGTAGTAGGATTCTTTCGCGTGCTCACGTTACACCAAGTACATTAGCCCAATTGTCGGATTATTTCAAGGTCGGATTATTGATAAGCCGGAGTACTCACTGACGTCGACAGCTTACTCTAGCGGAGGTGAGGTTGAGCATGAGGTGAGTGTATTGCTCGACATATGTCGACTTTCTGACGGATACTTGGTACAGCTATTGATGATTGGGGGTATTCTTTTCTTCGTAATCGAAATGAAGCTTAGTTACGATGGGCGGAACAACGTTGCGCAACTATTCCTTGAGCTACTTTGTAAGCCTGAATTCCCGTTCTTGAGTTAGGCTGAGCTTGTATACAGCGGCCGCCGAAATGAACAAGACTGCCAAATTTGAAGGCCTGCGTGTTCATGGTTTACTTACCGACCTCCAGGTCTTTCATTTTTACTCGTATGATCAAAGCCGAAGGAAATTCGCCTTTGATGAGACGCTGCAAGTAAGCGCCACAAGAGAAACGTTGAGATACGGGGCACGTGGTTATCGCATTCGGCTTTCTGAGATCTAATTTTCTTCCATATAGTGACAAATAAAGTATTTAGCGTCGTTTTATTCGCCTATGTGGAAGGTCTTGCTGCCTCTGTCAAAGCGAGTCGTGAGAGGCCGCCCGCATCACCTGTTAGTTGGTTGTTCTCAGACCTTACAGCAAAAATCTCTAATGCCTCTCCAGACCGGTTCCTCGCCCGCTCAGCAAATGTTGCGCAATCGCACCGACGACAATGTAAGCCAGACGGAAACAAGTCATGCTCATGACACTGACAGTCGTGTAAGACGTCTGACTCACAGACTCGTCCTGGTCCTCGTAAATCGACTGGACAATGGGAACTCGCGCTTAACTTTGCAACGCAATGTCTGGACAAGTTCCAGGAACCGGCTCATACTGTTGAAGATGTTGAAAAACAGTCTTGCGAAGCGATCGGATTATTGACAAAAAGGCATGTTCACAATGTTTCGCCCCTTCTATAAGGCCTTATTTTGTAATGCTGTTGTAGTGTCCGTTTTATCCCACGCGTTTCTCACTATTCAGCAAAAGAAGACCCAGCAAAAGAAGACCCATCAACCGAAAACGAACTGAGGGCGCTGGCTCGTCGCGTTGTTCGTACGGAATATATGACAATGGTTGGGGCTTAGCAGCGTGACTGAACAACACGTCTGCGCCACAGACGGTGGGTAAAATGTTCGTGCAGTCAAAATCGCAGTTTTGTCGCCTTTCCTCCACACGAAATAAGTATTGGCACCTTTTGCGGCCGCCTTATGACTTACATGTATTATTGATTTTTCAATCGTTGCAATGGAATCTGGCATAAAGTCAATTTGTGCCAAGGGTATTGTAAACGTACATAGAACGAGCGAACACGAGCAGAATCAGCTCGAAAGTACATGATCCTCGAAATAAGTATAAAATTTAATGCCTGGAGAAAATTTCTAAAATCCAAACAGCCTGAAAACCAGGTACAACGCTGATCCGATAAAGCGAACGGCAGATAATCCGGCCCTATTGATACAACATGCATAAAAAAACAGTACACAAGCCAGCATGAAGGATACGCACAATGCTATAAAGAGGACCGTAAGATACGGGTTGAACATTGTGTTGGTCGACGTCTCCACATGCTGGGTGACCCAATTCGTGAACGCGGTGGACGTGAAAACGACAATCATGAGCCTAGTCAGATTGTTTTTTTCTCATGAGAAAACCGCACGTAATGATGGTAAGCGTCCGAACACACATATTAGTCCCGACCCATGTAATTACGACATTCGTCCTGCTGTTCCGGTCGTGGTCTGCCTGCTTTGTAGTAGCGTCGCGATGCTCTTTCTCGGCAGGGGGCTTCATTTTTAGTGCGCTACGTGACGCGGTCCACAGGTGGTCAACGTCTTCCCTTGCGGTCGGCAATTCTAGTTCCATGACTACTTTGCCGTCTTCCCCTTTGACTTTCTTCGCGCCGCCGAGGTCCTTGGTGGAGCCATTATCACCTTTGGTACCCCTGTAGACACTATTATTGATGACAAGGTAAAGTACAAATGCGACTAACCAAGTGACATCGTGCAGATTGCACATGGCATACATCACTGTAATTTACAAAACATCTGTCAGCCTAATTTGCGGCGTGCTTCTCAGACAATCTCTTACTCAGAATGTTGACATCTAATTGTCCGAGTCATAATCAACAACGGAAAGTCATGAACCATGTGCAATAACTCACAGCTCGGCAAGAGGAACATGTATTGAATGAACGAAGTGAACATGTGCCATGGCTCGAAGTGCATGAACGAGCTGATGAGGTATAGACCATAGGTAGCGGTCAGCGAAATCACGATATCCCGGAAGGTGTTGTTAGTTCTCAAAAGCCTGTTTCACGTCAGCTCTGCCCTTCAAGCACGTAAAGTATGTATGACTAACTCGGGAAAATCTTTCCACCCAACGACGGTGTGTGGGACAGCGAGATACACAGTATACGCCGCCGACCATAAAGCGATGATATTGCAGAAGCCAAAGAGAACTATCGCAGTAACATATGTCCACTTGGAACCCTGAATTCATGTGTCAAACATTCGGTCAGACCTGATGATTCATATGAACGACTTGCCTGTGGTCGATTACCCAGCGAACACACCGTGACAACAAAGAGAAGAGCAATATAAAGCTGTGAAGGAGAGAATGTGAGTCTTGATTAGCCTTGTTTATGGAGGCCTCCTAACCTTGAGGAAGACTTCGAACACGGCCTGGCCAGCACCATGACTCAGGAAACTAAACGCGTCCGTTTTCGGGGTTGCAGTAGCGGAGGAAACAAGCTAGTGTGCAACACGCTGATGAACACACAACCGCCCAGCGACTAAAACGACTCACGAAAAAGAATGCAAGATAGAAATTGGCGAGGGAGGTCCACGTGAATATAAGCTGCACAGCATTGTAAATAAACTCAAGCTGTAGATGCTGCAAGTTAGGGGCAGCTCCTTTGAGCGACTTGAACGTAAATCCCATACCTGGAGAACGACTTTCCTGAAAAAATTCTGCCCAGAAGTCCATATCCTGTACTGGAACACTGTGGCATGGATTGAGGCAAACAGTGATCCGTTCAACCAACGACGGCGCTGAGAGATGAATTCCGGTACCTGCATGAAACAAGATCAAGCTCAATGAAATCAGGAGCCAATGTCAGAACCATGCTCACTGAGGTAGGAACGTCGGTAGAGGCTTTCGCACTCTTGACGTATTTCAAGCTTCGAGAGAGTCAGACAAGAATATGGCAGAATATGGTCCAGATACTTACATCCACCCCTCGCGCTTCTTTGTCACGATCTCGAAACACAGAATTCGATCCTCAGCAAGATACATGTTCCGTTCTGGGATCAAAAGTATTAATACTGTTTAAGCTACTTTAGCTGACACTGACCAAATAGTCCGGCACCGTTGCTTCCGCCTCCATGCATGGTCTCGCCTCTGAAATAAGATGCGAGCGGACCTTGGCCATTTGGACCATTAAGGAGGGCCTTGTATCTATACGCACTGAAAGCACCGGGAAGAACGCTGATGTAACCAAAGACACTCTGAGACAGTGCTGTGAGTGATAGGCAGGGGTGGTTCTGTGCTAAGCACGGACCTCGAGAGGCTTGTCCAGGATGTTCGACATCTTGTACTGCATGTGGCACACAAAGTCAGTGAAATACCAAGATGTAAGAACCTCACGCCGACCTCGAAGTTCTGCGAAGCAGCCAAAGGACTGGTAAGAAGAAGGCTGCATCCCCTTCCTGTATCCACGCAGATTCTATACATTTGCGAAGGGTTGGCAAATAAGGACAAGGCGGTGGGAGTTTTACATACTCTCCGCATGCGCCCCCAACGTTAGAATGCTTGTCAAAGCCTGTCGATCACGAATTAGTGGCGCTATCCAAGTCACAGGGATATTAATTACATTTCCAAAGTTCGTAGATGGACGTTCCCGTAGGTTTGGTGCCCACATCCAAAAGAACGCACACTGAAGACGCGGTTAGAATAAACCGTTGCAGTGCAGCCGAGAGGCTAACCATTGGGTTTTAGAAGGGGGCAACACCCGTTAATGGCCCATCGATGGGAATTGAGCTTCTTTTTATTCTGCTCTTTCAAGCAGAATATAATCTGGACGGGGCATGCTCCTGCCGATACCTCGCCAGAGTCGCTAACGATAACATTGGACGTATACCTGCAGTAACAGTCAATTCGTCCCATTGAGGGGATGGAGAATCTATGACTGACTCGAAAATATGTGCGGTGACGTCCTCTCCGCCGACGGAGTCCTTGGCAATACCTTCCTGATAGCATCCCATCTACGGTTGCGAATGAGCCGCCGAAGGTACGGGGGATGAGTATATTTAAGCTTACGAGACTGAGGACTTGTAGGGTTCGTTTATTGACTTTGCTTCGTCCATCAGAAACGATGCAAACGACGACCTTCTTCCACCCCTCTGGACCCCATGTTTTGGAGTGAGTCCGGCCACATAAATGGGCGATGTTCTTGATTACGCTACAAATACAGGTCGTAACAGAGGGAAGGAAAGGATTAATGAAAAGACCCACGAGTTCATAGTCCTGACGAAAAGAACCTCATCTTCATTGTACATGGTCATGACTATGAAAAGCTCTGTTTCGCGACCATAGAGGTAAGGCCTCAAGGTATACTTGGAGGACATGAAATCATCAGGGTCACATGTGGCGGCGGTGTATCTCATTTTGGTGTACTCCTCGACGTCGCTCTTACCATTGGGGATGATATGGGAGGGGACCTGCATGTCCAGAACAAGATTACCGTGCTGTAATGCGACCTGGCGTACGGATCTGCGCCTCATCATCTTTTCCCTGGCCATAGAGTAGCCTGCGGAGCTCTGGTCTCTGTACATGCCTGGCCTTGGCTGGGCGGGAGGATAATTCTGGTAGGGCATGGCTGGGACAGGTGGGATGTTGTGTACTTGGACTTGACTCATTTCATACGGATTGAGGTGAACTTGAGATCCTCCATTGCTTTGGAAAGACTTGGTAGATCTGCCGTCATAGGCGGTGGACTGGTCTTCATATTCACTGTGCGGAGTGGCATTCATATGTTGAGGGTAGTTCGGAACATATGGTTGTTGTGGATAGGTGGGTGCCGGTGGTTGCTGGTAGGGTGTACCCGGGTGCTGATAATAGTTGTCGGGCTCTTGGTACGCAGATTGGGTTGAATAAAATGATTCATGTTCTTGACGACGATAAGCCATAGGGAGTGTGTGACGAAGGGAACGGACGGGCTGTAGCCCAAGGAGAGTGAAGTTGGAGTCTTGACTTGTGAAATTTAGAAAATTTAGAAAATAACGTGCACTGGCAGCTCAACCGCGCGGTGTCTACGTTGAGCTAAAATTGCGACTGCATCAAAGCGACTGGCTCGCCGGCTACAGTTGTCTAATCCGGAGCTGATGCTATACAACCCTGAGCTTGACGCTTGACGTAGTAATACGGTCAATAAAATAAAAATAAAATAAGCCGAGTAGTCGTGTTTTGGTTTGGCTGTGTTTTTCCAAAGCTAAGCGGGTGGTCAGCCTTGTCTTGGTTGTCCCGAGTCCTTGTTCCACTCTCGCTGTACTCATAACACCCCTCTTCCAACATCTTATATCGAGAAAACCTTTCAATTCTACTCTCTTCTTCTTTCAACCGGTCAGTTCTCTCTTTTTACTCTTTTTTTTTACTCTTTTTTTTCGGTGGATCCATCAAGTCGAACCATGTTTGCTGCCTCAAGGTTGCCTCATTTTCACAGAAGGGTAACCTGTCGCCTCTATGGTCCAGAGCGATCCACTTATATCTTTGGCAACTTCTCGGGTATGCCACCCTGTTCTGGGTCCTCGCAAGTGTAGTGATGTTGGGTACAGATCACAGCCCGTAATGACATGTAATGCCTTCGGACATCGTCTGATCCGCACCCTCGCCTGCCCCTTTACCAGCCACTAGAAAGCCTTTGATTCTCCCTTTTTTCACCTTTCATACCCTTTCTTCCTGCCACCACATACTCACATACTCCTTTTCGCTCGCTAGACATCTCAAATGGCCGACAACTCTACTCACAGACTCGACCTGCGTGTTGGTGGCAAGTACAGGCTCGGAAAGAAGATTGGTTCAGGATCTTTCGGTACGTTTCATCTTCTCTTCGCTTCATCTGCTTGACCATCTTTCACTAGGTGACATTTATCTTGGCATCAACATCATTTCGGGGGAAGAAGTCGCCATCAAACTCGAATCTGTCAAAGCTAAACATCCCCAGCTCGAGTATGAGTCCAAAGTCTACAAGACATTGGCCGGTGGCGTCGGTGTTCCCTTCGTTAGATGGTTTGGAACCGAGTGCGACTACAACGCCATGGTCCTCGATCTTCTCGGCCCCTCCCTTGAGGACTTGTTCAATTTCTGCAACCGCAAGTTCAGCTTAAAGACCGTTTTGCTCCTTGCTGATCAGCTGGTCAGCATTTTTCGTGCCTTTTTCGCTCCCGTATGCTGACCGATCTTGTGCAGATCTCTCGTATCGAATACATCCACTCTCGCAATTTCATCCATCGGGATATCAAACCTGACAATTTCCTCATGGGAATCGGAAAGCGTGGGAATCAGGTCAATGTCATCGATTTTGGTCTCGCCAAGAAGTTTCGGGACCCCAAGACCCACCTCCATATCCCGTACAGGGAGAACAAGAACTTGACCGGAACCGCGCGTTACACTTCAATTAATACTCATTTGGGCGTTGAGCAAGCCCGCCGAGATGATCTCGAGTCTCTTGCTTATGTTTTAATGTACTTCCTCCGTGGTGCTCTTCCCTGGCAAGGCCTCAAGGCTGCGACCAAAAAGCAGAAGTACGATCGGATCATGGAAAAGAAGATGACTACTCCGACCGATCTTCTCTGCCGTGGTTTTCCTAACGAGTTCGGCATTTTCCTCAACTACACAAGGGCCCTTCGTTTCGATGACAAACCCGACTATTCATACCTGCGCAAGCTCTTCAGAGATCTTTTCGTCAGGGAAGGATTCCAGTACGACTATGTCTTCGATTGGAGCGTCCAGAGGGGTGCGCCCGAAGACAATGGTGCAGGGACCAGCGCGAGGGCCCATGCCGGCAGAAGGAAAGTGGTCCAAGAGGATGATGAACAGCACCGCGCTAGTGACCGAATGTAAGTACAAGACAACCATCATTTTACGAGTGCCTGACACCTAGTCCCTTGTAGGCTTCGTTCGCACACCCGTCAGGCACAGCAGGCCGCCCCTGGACCCGTAGGCCAACAACGTGTCAGGAGAGAGGGTGACCTGTGGTAAGCAGCTGAGCGCATACGGCGGGTCGTTGTCAGTGCTTTGCCCGTCCCGAACGCGGCCGGGTGTAGGGAGTGGAAGTGTAGATGTGGAGGTGTTTGACTCGGTCTCGGTGCGATATCCCCTGAATGTCAGGATTCGCGTAGGGGAAGATGTGTTTGGAGGGGTTGGTTGGGGCACGCCCGGTCTCGTCGGGTCCCAAGAGAGTATATGCGGTTTCCGTTTTTTCACTCTCAACCACCAGAAGGACCTCTCTTTGCGCGCGCCGGCAATTCTGCTTCGACCTGGAACCGGCCCCTCGACAAGTTTGTCTCCGATATACATTACACCCACACCATCAATACACAGGCTTGCTGTTACTCCATTTCTACTTTATACGGACGCTCTTTCTTTCCACGTCATTCCTGATTCCCTGATTCGAAAGGGAAAACGGAGTGGCCGCTTCATTCCTACATCCATCCATTACATATATGCCCGTTGCGCCCGTGCTCTTGTCCTTTTGTACTTGTTGAATGACTTCTCATCCTATTCCCATGTGTTTCAACCATCATCCTTTTCATTCCGTGAACAATAACCTCCTTTCGCGACTTACACACGTTCATTACCACTTTCCAGTTGTGCTTCCCTTCCGCTTCCATGTCTTGTCAATTTTTGTCCTCTCATCCTCCACTTCTTTTCGGGTCTCGCGGTCAGATCCATTTGAGGGCGAGCGGGTGGGAGAGGGCGCTGCGTCTGGGTGGGTGAGAATATAATATGGCCACTGGGAGCTAGGTTACGGTTCGCGAGGGACACACCGTCTCAATCGTCGGGATGGCAAAGAAATCACGACAAACATAATCCCCTTCCGAACCACCCTTCCTCTCTTCACTTCGTGGATATACTATGCTCCCATCGACTCTGGCGCACGAACTTACTGGTGTGCGGTGCACGTCTACTCTCTGGTTTTATTGGGCTCCCGTTGGTACATATTATTGAAATACAACTTAATTGTGTATTGTGCATTTTGCGAGCTGCAGCCAAACAAGGAGTAAACTGAAAACAAACAAATCCACGTCGAGGTGTAGACGAACGTTTAGCGACCACTTGGTCTTCCCCATGGCTTCCTTCGCGATGGCGTTTCCTTCGAAAAAGGAGGAGGAGAGCGGGCTCAGCTCGTACTACAACAACAAAACTACAATCATCCAAGAGGCCCGTGTCTTTAATGAATCCCCAATCAGTCCTCGGAAATGCAGAGCACTCCTTACACGAATAGTTTATCTGCTGTATGTAGGAGAGACTTTTGGGACGCAGGAGGCTACGACACTTTTCTTTGGGACGACAAAATTGTTCCAGCATAAAGATGTGCGTCCTGGGTAGACTCGAGGTATACGTACATGCTGACCACTGCATCTGCAATAGAGCGCACTGCGCCAAATGGTCTACCTGGCTATAAAGGAACTAGCTACCACCTCAGAAGATGTCATTATGGTTACAAGCAGTATCATGAAGGACATGCAACCCAACTCGGAGGTCATCTACAGACCAAACTCCATCCGAGCGCTGTGCCGTATCATAGACGTCTGTCTTTATCTCCTACTCTCTTGTGACATTGTATTTACGCAGAACAATTAAGCCTTCGATGGCACAAGGTGTCGAACGGTTTTTCAAAGCGGCCATAGTCGACCGGAACCCGTCCATTTCGTCCGCTGCACTCGTCTCGGCGTATCATCTCTTCCCCGCCGCAAAAGACGTCGTGAAGCGCTGGGTAAGCGAGGCTCAGGAAGCCGTCAATGCGAAATCCGGTACATCGTTCTTTGGCAGCAGCACGAGTGGATCGTACCTCGGTTTTGGTGGTTCAACCCCCGCAAACAGCGGCCAGCAAACTATTGCGTCAACTAGCTACATCACACAATACCATGCTCTGGGTTTACTGTATCTTATCCGTCAACAAGACCGGATGGCTGTGACGAAGATGATCCAACAGCTTGGGGGTGGGAAGTCCGGTGCGGGGACAACCTTGAAAAACTCGATGGCTTTATGTATGCTCATCCGTTATGCTGCAAAAGTCATCGAGGATGATCCAAAGTGAGGGTTCGTCGTGTCTGTAGGTTTATACGTTAACCTCGCTGGTGTAGTGTTCAAAGACAAATGCTCGAGTTGTTGGAAGGTTGGCTACGGCATAAAAGTGACATGGTTAACTTTGAGGCCGCGCGCGCCATCTGCGAGAGTAAAAATGTGTCACCGGCGCAAATATCAAAATCCGTTGCCGGTGAGTTGACTCCTGTCGGTTCATTTTGACCAACTAAACTTATTGCTGGTCATAGTTATGCAATTGTTCTTATCGTCGCCCAAGCCTGTTTTGAAATTCGCGGCTACTCGAACACTCGCTGCCCTCGCGCTCACTCAGCCTGCTAGCGTCGCCTCCTGCAACGTTGACCTGGAAGGCTTGATCTCGGACCAGAACAGAAGTGTTGCTACATATGCCATCACAACTCTTCTCAAGGTCGGTCAGCTTTACTCCAACTGAAATAATCCTAACATGTTTCCAGACCGGTAACGAGGCCTCTGTTGATCGTCTCATCAAACAAATCACTGGATTCATGTCTGAAATCAGTGACGAATTCAAGGTTATCATCGTCGATGCTATCCGTTCTCTATGTCTCAAGTTCCCAACCAAGCACGCCTCTATGCTTACATTCCTTTCGGGTGTCCTTCGGGATGAAGGCGGCTATGATTTTAAACGTGCCGTCGTTGAGGCTATGTTCGACATGATCAAATTTATCGGCGACTGCAAAGAACAGGCGTTGTCGCATCTGTGCGAGTTTATCGAGGATTGCGAGTTCACAAAGCTTTCAGTCCGTATCCTTCACTTACTTGGCATGGAGGGTCCACAATCGCCGCAGCCTGCCAAATATATCCGTTTCATATACAATCGGGTGGTATTGGAGAATGCGACCGTCAGGGCTGCGGCTGTGTCTAGCTTGGCCAAGTTCGGAGTCAATGCGGTTGATCTGGGATTGCAGAAGAGCGTCAGTGTTCTTCTCAACCGGTAGGACGATGCAACTATTGATCGTTTTAAATTCCTGATGGTTGTTTGTTACAGCTGTTTGGATGATGTCGACGACGAAGTTCGTGATCGTGCTGCCTTGTATCTGAGGGTGTTCAAGGAACAACCTTTAGCCGATGTGTACGTGAAGGAAGGTTCGTCTTTGAATGGTTCTGGTGGTTCGGTGTGTCTCACGAGCTGTTGCAGAGTCAGTCTACTCTTTAGTGGCCCTTGAGACGAAACTGGTTGCATACGTGAAGGACCCAGAAGCCGCCCATGAGTCATTTGATGCGTCATCGGTTCCCAAGATCAGCCGGGCGCAAGCAGCACAAGACGCCGCTCGTGAGTTTGGCTCCTTTATAGACCTCTTGTGCCAACATTGTAACGATCATGGGTAGGTCCTAGTACTCTGGATACTATTGGTGTCCCCACTACGAAGAAGGCTTCGGCCACACCGCCACCCCCCACTGCCGCCGAAGCGCAGTCAGCTTATGCAGATCAACTTGCTGATGTCCCCGAGCTGTCATCATATGGACCGGTGCTCAACAGCAGTTCCAAACTTACGCAGCTCACAGAGAGCGAGACTGAATACCAGGTCACTTGCGTTAAACACATATTTAAAGAACATATTGTTTTTCAGGTAAGTCTGGTGTGTCTTTCGTTATACGTTATTAACGACTTCTACAGTTCAATGTGTCGAACACTTTGCCTGACACGGTTTTAGAGCAAGTTTCCGTTATCATGCAGCCTCAAAGTGATTGTAATCTGACGGAGGACTTCATCATCCCGGTACCCTCTGTGACTGCCGCAACGTCGCCAAGTATCGTCTACGTATCTTTCACTCGTGACGAACCAGAACGATATGCAGTTGGATCATTCCAGTGCCTCCTCAAGTTCGTCAGCAAGGAACTTGATCCATCCACTGGCGAACCAGAAGAGGAAGGCTATGAAGACGAGTATCAGCTAGAAGAGGTCGAACTCAGCGCAGGCGGAGATTACATTATTCCCAGTTACGCGACATTTGGGTCTGAATGGGACCGACTTCGTACAGGACCTAATGCGACGGAGACGTTTGCTTTGTCTGCTATGGAAAGTTTGAAAGGTAGGAGCTGTGCTGATTGACGAATGCATCATGATCTCACCATGTCATTCTACAGCTGCTTGTGATTCGATTACCGAGGTTGTCAATATGGAGCCACTTGGTGGGTCGCAAACGCCTGCCTCCACATCTGTACACACACTGCAGTTGTCTGGTCTGGTCGCAGGTGGTGGCGGCAAAGTTCTTGTGCGGTGTCGGATGACGTTCTTGAAGGGTCAAGGTGTGACTTTGGAACTGAGTGTGCGAGCGGAAAAACAAGCAGCCTGTGATCTTGTCCTCGCGGCCGTTGGGGGCTAATACCAGTCATGTATTTACTCGCAGTATATACCTTTGTGGGTCGACACCTGTCACTAGCTCCTGCCTTGACGGATCACACTAGGGTTGGACCCATTTTTATTCGCCGAAACAATACCCCAGTGGAATATCATAAGACATTTCAAGTTTATCAACGGGGCTGAACCAAGGGTACAGCTTTCTCGACCCCTCGCCAGACCCAACATGCATATTCCTTACGCAAGTTTACCGTCGGCAAAGGTCATTCACGTCGACACTAGGGGTGCTGTCATACTTTCAGAGGAATCGCCTGAGGTACGCTATGTCATACTATGCACGGAGAGCCGTCATTGAAGCTGTGTTTATAGACACGAGATAGCCGAGGCATATACCTTCCTAATCATATCGAGCCTGTATCTCATATCGCAGTTGACGTGAGTTTTGTCAATAACTTAGGGGGGAAATGGCTGAGACATTGCGCAGATTGGAGGGTCGTTGGCTAAAGTTGTGTACTTCACTCGATCACCAGAACCACCGTCGTCACCCTCCGTCGGTGCAACTAGAGGACCCATCATTGCAAACGACATCTCGACGCCCAGATCTCCGTCGCCATCATCGGACCATTCGATACCCGTATCACCGCCCACCGTAATAAAGCGTAGCGGAGCTTTAACTCCATTGATTCTTGACTCTCAAAATCATAATGGAATTCATGGGCTCTCTGGGGTGACTGAAGTGTTGCTTCGGGATTCCATCTTACGCCGGGCATCCCAGCATTTCCCAGGTGGTTCTCTTAACTTCGAGAGGTTCGAAACGGACAATGTGCACGAATGTGTAGAGTTTATCCAAGCTCTGATAGGGCGCTCTGCAAAGACGAATGGTGTCTCGATAGAAGATATGCGCAAGGGCGTAAAGATCATGGCAACTGGTGGAGGGGCACACAAATTCCACGAACTGTTCAGCGGAGTACTGGGCGTGGAAGTGTTGCGGGAAGATGAGATGGAATGTCTCATTGAGGGACTGAAGTTCATCACCTTGATTCCGGACGAGGTATATTACTTTTCTGACGAACTTATTCAGTCCGTATCACACCCATCCGTGCCGGCCAAAGTCGACAAGCTTCCAAGCGTCGGTTCAGGAAATGTCCTCGAGAGACCAAGCCCTGATCCACCGAAGTTTGCGGTTACCTTTGAAGGCAATCCTGCCCCGCAGTTGCCATGTTTACTGGTGAACATCGGTTCTGGTGTATCTATCATCAAAGTCGATGAAGACGGCAAGTTTGAACGTGTCAGCGGAACGAGCTTGGGCGGCGGGACACTGTGGGGTCTCCTTAGCTTGCTGACCCCAGCGACAAGTTTTGATGGTGAGTTACTTACCACTATGATGTTTCCTCGGTATGTAAACGATCTCTCCAGATATGCTAGCGTTTTCAGAACGTGGCGATAATGCTACCGTGGACATGCTGGTGGGGGACATCTATGGCCAGGACTACAGTCGTATGGGTTTGAAGTCAACAATGATTGCAAGTACCTTCGGAAAAGTTTTTAGGAAAGGAGGCGGAAAGAAGACATTTTCACCAGAAGATATCAGCAGAAGTTTGCTTTATGCAGTGTCGAACAATATTGGACAGATTGCGTGCGTGACGATCGACCATTAACCATTGCATGTAAGTCTGACAGGAGAGAAGATTTATGAATGCGGAGAAGTACAATTTGGACAGGATATACTTTGGAGGATGCTTCATACGAGGTGGGTATATTTTTTCCCATGATTGAGCCCCTATTCATCCCCGCTTTTATAGGACATGCAGCGACTATCACCACTCTTTCATATGCTATACGATTTTGGAGTAAAGGAACGAAGCGGGCGCTCTTCCTGCGGCATGAAGGATTCCTGTGAGATGTTCGTTCTGCCATCAACCCCAGATGTTAATGATGTTGTCCTAGTGGATCAATCGGAGCCTGGATCAAAAATATTGGAGAGGGTGATGAACGTCGATGAGACTGGGGGGGGCAGTGAATTGTACGTGGACCTGTATGATTTATAGTCTTTAATTTCGGAAACATATTTAATTACGCGCCACCATGAACGCCCACTGCAGGACCGGGCCTAGTACCAGTGGCTACCGACATTTTGCGTGCCCATCAAGAAAAAAAAACACAGCACTGAGCTAGTAGTAGAGTCCTTGTACTCGGGAATTGCCACGCCAACGATGCTCTACAGTTTCTTTGGTTCTCATCAAGTTGGAAGGGAATTTCGGGGATATTATTTGGTAGATTTTACCTAAATCAGCTAGGGATGGGGCGTGAGAAAAAAAGATTAGATCCGACGAATTTGGCAGTACTGATGTACCACCTTTGTCATACCCAATAAATTTAAATTTAAAGCGGAAAGCAGCTTTACTGCTCCTTAATACTGTACACCCACCATCATGACTTCGTCTTTCTCATCCTGGCCCCAATCTTCAACAACTCAACCTGTTCAAATTTCCTCAAAAGATAGACTGAAGAAACCCCGGCATAGGCATAGTCCTGCCCAGTTAGCTGCATTGAATGAGCTCTTTGAAAACAGTGACCACCCCACGTTAGACGAGCGTAGCGCTTTAGCTGAACGCCTCGGAATGTGAGTCTTAACAGCATTTGCTGTGTGGTTGGCCCTTTCTTACTTTTGCCCTTTCTCTCAGGGAAACAAAGACCGTAAACGCTTGGTTTCAGAATAAAAGGGCATCCACAAAGAAACGAACAAGAGGTAGCATCACATACGACCTACCACCTATATCATCTATCCTAGGCTCTACGTCCTCATCCTCCACAAATACTCCCCACCAAACAGAACTCGACGACTTTGCAGACGACGATTACTCTCTTGTGGACCGTCATTCTCGCTCCACTTCACTAGCTATATCCCTTGAGGAACCCCAGCACCAGACTTCCTTTTACGCAGGCAATCCTGAACACAGACACTTTTTCGCAGAGTCTGAGGCTATGCCCCGCCGCATGCGTATGCGGCCTACCACAAGCCAGACTGATGAACTCAGAACGTTATACAACACCAATCCGCATCCGACCAAGGAAGCCAGAGAAGAGCTAGGCCACCGTATTGGAATGTAAGGCGTATTCAGTGTTAATACATGACATTTGACTGAGACTTGTCTCGCAGGCGGTATCAAAGCATAACAAATTGGTTTCAGAATCAGCGTAGTCTAGCCAAAAAACGCAAAGACGACGAAGTGGACGCCAACAAAATGTACATCGTCCACGAATCGCGGACATTTTCTGCTTTTCCTCCCCCCTCGGGCCACCCTTCTCCGCCATTGTCGTTATCACCTCCTAACCACGGTTTAGCATCCAAAGTGCGGCGCTCACCTAGTGTTTATTTACCTTCGTCTGTCCCTTTCCCCTCTGCATCACGGCCGCCGTCATCACGCACGCCCCACGGTAACGCCGTTGATTCCACTTCTGGCCCACGACGTTCACGCCCAGAGACATATCAACTCC